>RJWM01032372.1:0-21539 GCA_004363535.1 Dasyprocta punctata | reverse complement strand
TCATACTTTCTTATCATTTAATTATTAGCAGCCTCAGCTAATCATTAATTATGCACCATCAATTATGCTTACATTATCGTTTCAAATAGATACAATATCTGATTGATTTGACTAAAATAACCCCCTTGTTCAATTGTCAATTTGCATAAATTCGCATGTAATGAGATATTACACAGCGATTCATTAGGCAGTAGAAACTGTAGCAACAATCTGAACAACAGGAGGCTCAGTCTCACAAATTATTGCCATTTTCCTCAGGAAAGAGATTCCATCAGAAATGACTTTCCTTACTCTAGAAGGTGATAAGGAAACTTAAGCTACCAAAGGCTTTGCAGGGAGACACCATAGGGGAGCACACACACATGACCCCTGGCAAGACATCTGTCCTGCAAGTAACTGAAACACTCTCTTGCGCTGGTCCAGCTCCTTGATGGCAGGACAATGCATTTCCACGTGGTGCCCTCATTCCAGGGATGGCTGTCTGAATGTGAGCCCCGAGTCAAGGGAGGTATGTGACTCACTTTCCCTCTGACTAGAAGTGAAGTTTTGACTGAAGGAGAGTGAGGTGAACTAGCAGATTTACTTAACACTGTTTTCCTTTGTTTGCATGACAATAACATTTTTAAGTGCCTATCATGTATTACGCATGTAATACCAATTATACATACTTGTTCACATTTAATATTCCCAACAGTCTGATGCAATATATGGTGATATAGTTTAGCGGTCACAGAGTGACCAGTTACAAGCTGATATAGATCCTAAATTTCATACACCCAAATTTCACCTAGCAATTTTGAAACATGGTTTATATGATGCTGCAATTTCTAAAGATTTTCACAGCTTTATTGGATAATATAATCTCTACAATATTTTTAGAATTCAGATAGTATTTAATCCCCATTCCACATGTATGAGTTTTCAAAAATTTATTTTTATATTATTTTAAAACTTACAATTAAAAGAAAAAGCTAAAATTCTGTTTCTCATATGCATCATCTCTCCTCTAAATTTCAGTGCTCTTAACAGTATTGTGGATTTTTTCCTCTTTTCTTTTTCCTTATTTAATTTTAGATGAGCAGAGTTTTTGTGATGACTTTTGCCTTTCTGGAATCTTCAAGCAAGTGTACATGTAGTACATTTGTGTGTGCATTAAGTGCACAGACTATTTTTCTAAATGTTTAAAGATTTCTCATTTCTTCCTTGAGAAAACATTCAAAGTCATCAATTCTATCTATATGAATTATGTAATGCCTCATGCATCCCATAAATATATATAATATTAAGTCAATATAATTTAAAATAAAATATGTTTTTCTACAAAGCCACTGTCTGATTAGAATTTATTTTGCCTGAGTTTCTAATGTTCAAGATGGAAAAATTAGCTTATTGTTATTTTTAAATTAAAATTTTCTTTCAGCTTCACCCCAGAACTAACCTGCCATCACAAAATTTGAATGCTGAGAAATCTTTGACATCTGTTCTCCCCTTCTAACTGATAGTTGCACTAGTCCCTTTTTGTAAACATCTTCACTATATTGCTTTCTAATTCCTCAAAATAAAGCAAAGGTTATTGAGATCTTTTTCACCACAACAGGAAAGTTGATAAATGTTCATTAAATATAAAATCCAAAATAAATCTGAAGAGAAATTACTACATATCAAAAAAAAAAGCAATGAAATAAAGGGAAGGAGCATACATCAAGACTAGAGGGGCATAGAAAATAACTAGTCGAAAAATTTGGAGATCAAACATATATATTCACTGAAATGAAAAGTATCCTCAGTAGCTGAGCATACAAGCCTGGGCACAGAGTGCATTTGTCAAATAAAAAATAACAGTGAAGAATGTGTCAAGAAAGAAAAGCTACAAGGAAATGGGAAAAAATTAAATGCAGAATAAATTAAAAGGCACAGATAAAAGAAAAAAGAGTCCTAATCGTTTTTTAAATAGAATTAACCATTAATAAATACAGGGTCTATTATAGAGATAATATTCAAATAAATATGCCTGCAGCTATTGTTGAATTGGAGAGAGATATAAATTTGCAGAGGGCATAGATTTTGTTTATATAACAGAGTGGGTTATAACATTGTAAAATGTTAAAAATTTTGAAATATAAGTAAATACCAAACAGAAAGCATATATATATATAAATATATATATATGACAGAGAGAGCATGAATAAAAACTGGATTGATTCCAAACTTCTTATTGCAGCAAATTACTATAAAACAAATAACATCCAACTTCTCAAGCCAAAAAACATTTTATTCAAAGACAGTAGTATTACTAGGATACTTTTAGGGGTAGAAAAAAATAAATTTACTATCCATAGATTTTTCATAGAATATTTGATAATATGCTCAAAATCAGAAAACCAAACCAAAAGTATAAAATATAAAGAATTCAAAAATTAGAGCTTGTCTCAGCAGCACATACATTAAGAATTCAGGAATTAAATAAATCCAATTAACTATATATTTTAAAATAACAATCATAAAGCCTCTTCAGTAATACATAAAAACATTATTTTCCTTTAATTTTTAGAGAAGAAATAATAATATTTAACCAGAAAAAAATATGTAAGTGAATTTAATAAACATTAAAGTATTCTGACTACCACAAGTAATTTAGAAAGTAGATACTGAAATTATGGGCAGGCTTAAAATATTCCTAACACCTGTATCTTAAAAAGTATTTTTATTTTGACTATGTAAGTGATAATGATGGACAGAAAGTTAACCTAGATGTTTTTTACCAAAGTAGGAAAATTCTTGAATAGATATGAATATATGAGAATATATGAAAATATATGGTCACTCAGCAGATAATAGTTGTAAACATTAGTCACCATCATTACACTCAAATTAATACCAGAGTGAAATATTACTGATCAAATAAAATCACGAAAATTAAAACAAATTTTAACATTGCAAAATATTGCCAAAGATAAGGGGCAAATAGAACTTCCATAGATTATTAGCAAGGAAATAAATTGGCCTAACCTTTCGAAAAATTGTTTCTTAAAATATAAAGTATATTTTTACAAGAGAGAAACAGTAACCATTTTTTTGTCCATTGTAAAGATCATGGCTGACACCTCTGAACAAATGATAGATTAACACAAAAAAGTATAAAAACTCTGTTTAATTTTATTAATTTAACTTGCCTGTAACATAAAAGTCTTCAGAAATAAAAGTGTCAAGACTCAGAGAAAGTTGTTTTTGCTTTGCCACCTGAAAAAATTGGATAGCTGTGGAGAAACATGGTTGGAGAGAAAGAAGAAGATATGATGGTGTACATGGAGAAACAACATTGCTTGCTTGCTTCAATTCTTTTCTGTAATCTATTCCTTCCCATTAAATAAGGAGCAGCAGAATCACTTTGGAATGAGGGTTTTATGGTCCACTTTTATGTGAAGTTATTTGAAAAATTCTTTTGTGATCTTACTTCATGCAGAAAACAGTGGGATAGGGGGAGTTGTGGACCTGGAGAGTCTGAACAACTTTTCTGCCCCTTTGGATTTCTCCATTGCTAAGGTGCTGTATTTTGATACACTGTGTTCTAAGCCCTGATGTATCCTACCCTCAAATATCATTTTAAATAGTTGTGTTAAAAATATATGTGCAACCATTAAACAATGAAAGATTTTTTATAATTTCTATTATTGTAACATCAGACAATGGTAAAATCATAGTTATGAGAGTATATACAAAAATTAGTTTAAAAAATGAAGCCAAATAAAAAGCAGAAAATTTTCTAGGAGGAGGAAAAGCAAGACAAAACAAACCTTAATAATTCCTCACACACAACCACCCCTCAACACACACACACAAATACAAGCTAAATTATTATGCTTAAAGACCAAATTTTTAAATAAGCAGATTAACATCAAACTCAATCTAGAGGAAAGACTATGAGTGACCCATAGGCACAAACACGGTCAAAGATAGGACTGAGTACTGAATCCCAGGCATATTTGTTACAGAAAATATGCACTTAATTACCAGGCTTTGCTGAGATTATACGCAAGCATGCCATAGATATTTTACGACACTAACCAAGGAACAAAGCACATAATTCATGTACAAAGACAACTGATTTGGCAATATGCAAATATTAGATTGCAAGAACCCCTTTCTAGAAATTCGATCATTACCCTGGCCTCCTATATTTTCTTGAACATATGATGCATGTCCATTCCTGCCTCATGATGTTTTTCTTCACTACAATGTCATGGATGATCTGGTAACTGCCTTGTTCGACTCTCCTCACTGTATTCACATATCTACTCAGATGTGATCTTACTAAAAAAAGCCTCGGCTGCTACGCTATTAAAAATGGCAGAGCTTCTGTATTATCCTGTCACTTTCTATCTGTCACATAACCCATCTGACATAGTAAGGTTGTTATTTGTTCACTTTTTTCCTTTTCAATAGTATGTGAGTTCCAAGTCAGCAAGATTTTCCTTCTAATGTATTATCAATGTCTTGCAAACAGTAGGTACTCATTAAATATTTATGGACTAAAGCATGAATTAAATGCATAATTTTCTTCCTCTTCAAATTACTCACGTTATTATTTGATTGATAGATTATTAAATACTTTGCTTATCTACAGTAAATCAACTTATCAATCATTAGATGAGCAATTTTAGAATTTATATTTTTCTGTTCTTTAGATATTTATTTACCATACTATTACAATTTTTATTAAAGGTGTAGAGATTTTATATATTTTCCTATCAAATATATAACAATAATGATCAACTACCATTTTGAGCATTTGCTATGAGCTATCCTCCAGAATAAGCACTTTGAAATATTAAAGTTAGATTTTTGAGGCCAATGGGGACCAGAAGTCTATACCCAGCAACCTGCAGTCCCCTAGAAACCCTTGATAAGGCCCATGCCGACTGAGAATCCACCCCTAGTGAACCACCCACACCCAGGAACCATCTCTGAAGCCAACAGGAACTGGGAGTCTGCACTCAGCAGCCCACAGTCATTGGGAAGCCCTTAGTGAGGTCCACAGGGACTGGACGTCTGACCCCAGCAACCTGCCTACACCCAGGAACCATTGCTCTGAACTGTGAGGACCAGGAGTCTGCACCTAGCAATAGTCATCAAAGAACCCAGGGTGAGGCCAGCAAAGGCTGGGAAACTGCATCAAGTGACCTGCCAATACACAGGAACTGTAGGTGAGGGTTTCAGGGACTGGGAAGCTGCAACCAGCAATCCACTCACACCTGGGAACCACCTTTGAAGCCCACAGGGCCTGGGAGTCTGGTCACAGAGACCTGCAGCCATCAGCAGCCCTTAGTGAGACCTGCTGCCAGATGGACTGTCAGTGAAGGAAGCAACGAGGACTTTACACTAGGCTGATTCAGGGGAACACAGGAAAATGCCAAAAAAAAGAACAAAATGCAATCTCAAAATTCCAGCCCATTCAAATCAACTACAGGAGACATAAACACAGATGAAATTGAAGTCACCCACCTGAAATTTCTGAAATGATAGCAATGGAAGTAAAGAAACAACAGGAAGCTATAAAGGAAATCAGATCAGAAATAAATTCTCAGGTAAAAACAGAAATGATAAACATAATGAAATAATTGGTAAGTACATACAAAGAAGACATAGATTAAAAAAATAGAGGAGAAGAGGAAAGTGATGGACCCTTGAATGAATAATACAGGAAACAATTAGAATTCATGAAACAGATTCAAGGAGATATCCAGAAAACCAAAAATTCCATTGAAAACTGGCAAAGCTGCATAAATGAAATTGAAGACAGACTCTCAGAACTTTAAAACAGGATTGCAGACATTGACCATGAAAGGAAAGATCTCTTAAAAATAAAATGAATCAGGAATAACAATTCAACAGCTGCAAGATGATGCAAAGAGAAACAATGTGAGGCTGATAGCTGTCAACCAAAAAAGAGACAACACAAATGACATAAAAAGACTATTTGCAGAAATATAGCAGAAAATTCCCAAACATGGGAAAAAGAAGCTGATGTGAAGATAAATGAGGTATACTGAAATCCAATGAGCTATAACCACAAACAAATAGGATTCATCCCAGAAATGCAGGGAAGTTCCAACACATGCAAATAAATAAATGTTATACACCATATTAACAGTGTGAAAGACAAAAATCACATGATCATCTCAAAAGATGCCAAAAAAAGCTCCCACTATCACCACTCCTATTATAGTTCCAGAAACATTAGTCAGAGCAATTAGACAAGAGAGAGGAAAAAAAGGAATAAAGATAGGAAAGGAAGAAGTTAGATTATCATTATTCGCAGATGACATGATCCTCTATATAGAAGAACCCAAAAACTCCACCAACAGACTTCTAGACTTAATAAGCAAACTGAGCTGCATAACTGGGTACAAAGTCAGCACTCAGAAGTCAATGGCATTACTGTACACTAACAAAAAATTCACTGAGAGAGAAGTTAGGGAAACCACAACTTTCATAATAATCAAAAAATGAAAAACTTCTGAATCTAATAAAGGAATTCAAAGATTTATGCACTGAGAATTACAGTACTCTGAAAATAGAAATTGAAGAGGAATTCAGATAGTAGAAAGATATCCCTTGCTCATGAATAGGAAGAACCAACATTGTGAAAATGGCCATATTCCCAAAACTGTTATACAGATTTAATGTAATTCTGATTGAAATACAATTAGCATAAACTCACAGATCTAGAAAAAAACATTCCTAAAATTCACAGGGAAATTCATAAGAGACCTAGAATAGCAAAGGCAATCCTGGGCAACAAAGGAAAGGCAGGAGGCATCACAATCTCAGACTTGAAATTATTTTACAAAACTGTTACAATAAAATCAACATGATACTGGCAAATAAACAGACCTGAGGATCAATCCTACAGAACACAAGATACAGACACAACTATAAACACACTCAGCCACCTTATCTTTAACAAAGGGACCAAACATGTTCACTGGAAGAAAGACAGCCTCTTCAATAAGTGGTGTTGGAAAAACTGGCTTTCTACATGCCAAAGACTTAAACTAGATCCACCCCCATCACCATGCACTAAATGAAAGTCAAAATGGATCAAAGATCTAACTATTAAGACAGTAAGACAAAACCTACTGGAAGTCAAAGTAGGTAGAAATCTCAAGGACATATGGGAAAGCATGAACAAAAATTGAACTGCATGAGAAGTACTTCAAAGAATCAAAACTGGGATTTCCTTTTATTAAAAAGGTTTTGCACATTGAAAGTAATCCCCAAGAGAGTGAAAATAAAACCCACAAATTGGAAAAAGATTTTTGCCAACTGTGCCTCAGGCAAAGGACTTTTATCTAGAAAGTATAAAGAATTGAAAAAAACAGGCCCCCCAAATTAAAGACCCAATCCAAAACTATCTGTGATGAATACACTTCTCAGAGGAAGTAATGACAAATGGTAAATAAATATATGAAAAAATGTTCAACATCAATGGTCATTTGATAAATGCAAATTAAAACAACACTGAGATATCATCTCACTCTAGAAAGAATGGCTAGTATCAAGAAATTAACCAGTAACAAATGTTGGTGTGGCTGTGAGGATAAAGGACCCTTTCCCCATTGTTGGTAGGACTGTAGACTGGTACAACCACTGTGTCAATTAGTATGGAGATTCCCCACAAGACTAGGATTAGAGGTTCCATTTGACCCAGCTATTCCCCTTCTGGGTATTTTCCCAGAAGAATGGAAAACATCATACCATAGTGATATCTGTGCACCCGTTTTATAGCTGCAAAATTTGTAGTTGCCACTTCTCTCAAACAACCCAAATGCCCATCAACTGAGGAATGGTTTAAAAAGATGTGGTATTTTTCTACAATGGAATACTACTCATCCTTAAAGAATGATGAACTCGAGACTTTTTAGGTAAATTGATGCAACTGGAAACCATACTCACAAGTGAAATAAATCAGACTTGCATGTGTAAATGCTATACTGTCTCCCTAATATAAGAAACTGAAAGAGTAAATAAGATTCAAAAGTTACAATACTTATAGTAAAGGGGAAAGATACTGCTCAAAGGGAAATTATCTTGTTTGATCAATATTGCATGCCTAAACCGGGCGTGGTGGCGCATGCCTTTAATCCCAGCACTCGGGAGGCTGAGGTAGTAGGAGCGTTGTGAGTTCAAGGCCAGCTTGGGCTACAACGTGAGCGCAAGGCCAGCCTGAGCTACACAGTGCGACCCTGCCTCAAAAAACCAGGACCGGGAGTTTGGCTCAGCGGCTTATGTGCCTGCCTGACAGGTACGAGGTTGTGAGTTCAACCCGGTGCCACAAAAAAAAAAAAAAAAAAATTGCATGCCTGTATCTGGTAGCCTGAGCAATTACTTTGAGGAAAACACTATGCAATATAACAACCACTGTTAAATTTCTATCATCTTGTTTTGAAATCCTATATCACTATTGTTTTGTTGTTGTTGTTGTTTTTTGTTGCTGTTGTTGTTTTTTGATTGTTTGCTTCTTGATTTTTCTTTTTCCCTCTGTAAAATAAAAAAATTAAAACATTAAAGTTAGCTTTCACAGAAACCCATAAAACACTTCTATTGTGATTTTACAGAGGAAAAATTGAGATATTACAAAGTTGAATAGTGACTTTAGGATATATAGACTGTGCTATATTCATAAATGTTTAATAAAACAGCAATGAGTGTTTAATTTGTAGCATTTGCCTGTTGCCATGGTATAAGCACAGCATGGTTGATTCAAAACTAAAAATATGACCACTGAGTGCAGAAATGGAAAGAGAAACAAAAACAGCTCTCTGAGACACCGTGTGTTACTAGCATTAAAGACAGATTGAAAGTCTAGTGTATTGAATTTCATGTTCTCAGGCCCTGTACTGGAGATACATAAGAAGGTGACAGAGAAATTTTTAGAACAAATATGAAATTTACAAATCCTTTAGTTAGTAATATCATTTGACCTGAAACTATTCAACAGTCAAGTAACTAACTGCTTACTTTGTAAACTTAATAGAATGAGTTTTGATTACAGTCTCTGTTCAGTTGAGAAGAATACCATTCCTTTTGTCAAAATGTTTTATTTTCCTAGAAACAAATTGAATGCCAAAATTTTGTACTTCATTAAAATTTATTGCTGGACAATTCCTTCTACTATTTTCTTCTTCTCTAATCAACATAGGTGATGGATCACATCATTTCTCCAACTAATTGTTTCAAAGAAATAGTTTAAAGCTCCTTGTTAGCTCTCTTATGTAAGATTCCTCTTTACATAGAAGTGTGATAAATTTCCACTGAACGATAAGAAACAGAAGGTTTATTTCCCCAGTAATCATGGCACCATCAAAAATTGTGGAAATTCTTTGGTTGTATTTTGTCTTGTAATTGATATCAAAATTCATTCTAATCAGTAGACAAAGTAACCAGAAATACTTCATTGTTGAATATTTTTCAGGCTAGATGATATCTTGGTGAACATATTCTATAGTTACAATAAGGTTATGAAACACTGAGGTACCATATTGGCTGGCCATATTTCCCTAAAGAAAAGAGAAGAATCTACTGGAAATCAGAGATTCTGGTTTATGATACATGTTTTTTTTAAAAAAAGAATATGTAAAGTCCTAGACAAATGGCAAACACTTCCTTTCAAACACATGGGCCTCTGAAATGAAATCATTTTCCTTGTCTGCCAAAGAGTGTGCTCATACAAAATATGAGTGTTTGCTCATATACAGCTGTGCCCTGGGTATTACCGAGCTTTTTCATCTGTGAAGTAATATTTCCAATACATTGGCTAACAACTGCAAAGTAATTAAAGTAAAATATTAACAGTTTCTAATTTTGAATATGAGAACTATTTTGTTTAGCTTTCCATTATTAAATTGAAATACCTAAATGACACTGTAATAGATTATAAGGTAATTAACTTATGCTGAGGAAGATCTTATTTTGGATGACAATTTTGGAGATTCTAATCCGAGATTAGAGACAGCCATTGCTTTCTGCCTCTGGTAGACATGCCAGATGATAACAGTGGGGAGTATGTAGCAGGAAAAAATGACTCACCTCATGAACCATAAGGCAGAGAGAAAAATGCAGGGTCATAAAGCCATTCATAGGTGAACTGCAATGACTAAAGGTCCCATGCAAGACCACATTCCTCTTAAAGTTTCACATTTCACAAAAGCATCTCCCTGGGGACCAGGTTTCCAATATATGAACTTTTGGTGAGACAGTAAACATCCAGACTGTAGAAACAACGTTTTTAAACTATGGTTGGTTCCTTTCTTATGTATTTTCTTGAAAATTATATTTTAAAAATGGAAATGTTTGCACTAACAAAATGAAATCTCTGTAAGAAAGCTGTTTTAGTGACAAAAATAAGCACAGCCCACTATATTCCAGCTGACTTCACTTCTTAGCTATGATCATTTAAAGATAATAGAATAAGAAATAAAGGGGGGATTAGGTTTGTAACACCTTCAACAATACTTAAAGAGTAATGTGTTTTAAATATTTAATAGATATGAGTTACCACTACACATTCTAAAATATTGTAATTGCACATAAGCTCCCTGTTCTTATTTTAAATGCATTCAAGAGAAAGTTATTCAAACAAAAATATATTCCCAAGATGAAAATCATAGAATTATAAAGCTTTATGCCTCTACTTACTATGCAGACTTAATAAGTAACAGGCTTTTAAGAGAATGAAATGTTAAATGCTATTCATTCTAACCTTTAGGGCTTAAAATACTGTCAATGCAAAAGTACAATATTTGTTCCAGCTTCTACAATAGCTTATAGTTTCATTAACTATATTTTTAACCACAAAAAGCAAAGCAATTCTATTCTTAAATGAATAGTTTTCTCAGTGATGTTTAAATGAAATTAACATTTATCAATGTTGACCTCATTAATACTTGCTTATATATACTTTCAGAAGTAATTAGTGCCACCTGATTTCTGCATCACCATGCCTAAGTTATGTAACTTGAAAAATGCTGTCAATGGAAAAAACTTTGATTCATGTTATGAATTTGTTAATCTTTTACAAATAGTTGAGATAAAAAGCTTATCTGTCTTTTGATTTAGTTAATACCAGTGAGATCAATGTCATTTTGTAAAATATTGAGAGTCTCTCTAAAATTATCCTCATTATTTGAGGCCCAGACTGAATCTTGTATATGCTCGAGACGTTTATTTTCTTATACTCCTGAAATATAAAATTTGGAATAAATCATAGAACTCATTATGCTATATGTCTAGACCAGAATTTTTCAAGTGCTTTTTCACTAACCTTGCATAAAAACCAAATCTCAAAATCATCCTCAAAAGCATAAAAGTCAGAAATCTCAATTTAAATTGATACTTCAAATTATATTATTCATTATGAAATGCCAAGTGAACTTTAAATGCATCACTGACAATTTCCTAATGGTTGGACATCTTTGAAGATAAAAACAATGCTCTCATTCTACCCACAAACACTACTCGCAATTTATTATAAATATAAAACAGCATATTTTATCAAATTCGCAATCTATTATAAATATAAAACATAGTATATTTTATCAAATTTGTTGTTTTTGGAGATGTATTTCAGTTTTCTGAAAGTACATCAAAAACATAGATTTTCAAGCATATTTTAACATTTTTTGTAATGTAATGTAGTTTTGTTCCTGCATTAAGTTTAAATTAGACACTTGTTATTTTCTTTATTTTAAATTTTCCAGTCCTACTTCTGCACACAAACTGATAAGTATTCTTTTAACAAACTTTTTTTAGATTATATTTAAAGAGAACAACGGGGATAGGGAAAGGAGAAAAGAAGGATAAGAAAAGAAAAAAATATGCAGACACAAGATAGCTAAGACAATTCTACTAATTTCTGTTAGTTCACTGAAAAGAACAATTGTGCTTTCGTTGTTTGATCAATTTTCATGCCTTTTTTTTGTGATCTGAGCAAATACTTTGAAGATGATAAGCAACATATTAACCATTGTTAATCTTTTTTTACCTTGTTTTGAAAGTTTGTAATATTTCTATTGTTGTTTCTCTTTAAAATAAATGTAAAGCATATAGTACAGATACTCTAATGCTATCTTTTTGTATGATAGGATCTTGCTCATAAATTAAAGAAAAATATAGTTGAAGCCACAGCAATCATGGAAAGAAGAAAGGAAGAAATGAACTATTGAAAGAAGGAAGGCAAAAGGGTGTAGTGACAGAGGGAAGTAGGGAAAAAAGAAATCTTAAAAGGAAATAAACATATTTCAAAAGCTTCTGTCTGGACAGCACTGCTTGATTTCAAAATATTCAATATTTTCTGTAATTCTGCGTGAAATATATGAGGCAGAAAATCTATTATTGGATAAATTTTAATAACCCTTTTGACACCACGTTCTAAAATACAGTAGCACAAGTATTCAAAACCTGAATTGTCTGTCACTAGAAACATTTGCTTCCTAGATATTACACTTGCAAAGAAATTTATTATCTTTAAATTAAATTTTGAAAGTTTAGTTAACATCAGTGGTTTCAATAATAGCTATTAAAAGTGCAGCAAGATTATTTTCAGATTCATGAATGAAATAGGAAATGTATCTAAAACAAGTAATATTATGATAATAAACTTTTATATGCCAAATACTGATTTAATATTCAGTATTAGTTGTTACACGAAGGCATTGCCATATATTATTTTATTTAATCTTCAAAAAATAGCACAGACGTCATCGCAGACTGTAATGTTAACATTTTGGCTTCAGCCACAAAAGGACACAATCCAAAAATAGTTCCAGGGGGGAAAGAAAACAGATCACAAAAAAATAAATAAATAAAATAAAAAGAGAAAAAGAAAAGGTCATCCAGATGCTCAAAGCAAAAATTGGAAAGGGAGCACAGCTTTTGATTCAAAAATGCAGCTGAAAGAATATTGGTTTGGAATATGATTTGGAAACGATGGGAATTGAGAAAAAAATTTATGATTTTTTTTATTTCATTGAAAGAAACTTTGTAGGATTTCTTTTTTTCTTTTTTATTTTCTTCTTTACTTTCTGCTTTTCATTCTTTTTTTCTATCATTTGAGGAGAGTGTTGAGATTTACCTTAAGAAACAAAGCTACTAAGAAAGGCAATTATTAACTTCAAGGAATACTATAAGAACAAGAAGAGTAAATAAATATTCATAAGAATGAAATCTATTTTTTATTATATGGCTTAACTGCACATGATCTTTTTATTTCACTATGTACTGTGTTTAAAATTTATATTGATAAAATTTGTGATATAGATATGTTTGGAAAATAAAAGCTCTGATTGTTTATATGGTATGTTTGAGCAAAATCAATAGAAAAGCAATAAAATATAGTTGTAAGGAAAACTTCAAAGTGACATTTCTGAAAGAAAAATTTTAAATTTTCCATTTGAAGAGTATTTGTGCCCTCTAGTTTCATCTTCACCTGGTAAAAACTTATAACTCATTACTTCCAATCTTACATGAAGGAAAAAATACACAAATTGATAATCAGTAGTTTTTGTAGAATTCATGAAGGATTTTATTTCTCATGACAAATTTAATGTGGAATCTGGAAAACACAAAGTCACACTGATTTGTTTTCCACCAGGCTCCAGGACCAGAGACAATGAACCCTGACAATGATCAGAAACTTATATCATGATTTTCTTAAATCACCAGAGATGTAGTGAGAGAGAACTAGTCTGAGAGTAAGAAACTCCTGGTGGTTGTTGTTTGGCAGAAGAGGCACATTTTCAAGTGTTCACCTCTTTGCACCATTCCATAGTATCATGGGAAACTATCAAGAAAGATTGCCTCAAAACTCCAGCAGGAGGAAGGGATGCGTAGCTATTGTGAAACATACACTGAATGTTCCACACACAAAACACTGTCTAAAAAGCAGAAACAGAAAGAACAATTTCTAAATCATTCTGTGAGCTGATACGTTATTAAAAGAAAAAAATTACAGAATATTGTTTCTCATAACATAGATGCTGAAATTCTACATTAATGTGACATTAATAAGTAAAATCCAACAACATATTAAAAAAGTACAATAGAATCATGTGGCAGTGGGATGCAAAGTTAGTTTAGCATTCAAAAAATACTAATGTAGTCCACCATAAAACAAGCTAAAAAGAAATATATATATATATATAGATAGATAGATATAGATATAGATATAGATATAGATATAGATAGATGGGACTATATCAATTAAAGGAGAAAAACATTTGGCAGAATGTACCACTAATTCATCAATTTAAGGAATTCAACAAACTAGAAAGATAATGGAGTTTTCTAATTTGCTAAATTACATATACCAAAACCCCACAGATAACATCTTTAATGGTGAGAAACTGGATGATTTCACCCTAAAATTGTTTATTAAGATACTTTCTGTTATCAATCTTAATTGACATCATAGTGGAAGTCCTAGCTGTTGCAGTAAATAAGAGAGGACAAAAAATCGTGTTCATATTTTGAATAAAGACATTTTTGTTCACAGATGACATGGTGTTTACACAGAAAATGTAAAAAAAAATCTACAAGACTAAATATAACTTTTCTGAAAAGCAAACACAGCAGAAACAGAGGCCACATGTTTAACAGACAAATCTCTGTTGCTTTCTTATTTATTAGAAATGGAATTTGAAATTAAGAAAAAAAGATGCTGTTTACAATAATTTCTTTCCCCAAATCCACAATGAAATGCTTAGGTATAAATCTAATGAGGTTTCTCTACACTACACAGGCAAATTTCTACAAAACTGTGATGAGAGAATTTTAAAAGATTAAATTCTTACATATTTCATATTCATGACTTAGAAGACTCAATATTGCTAAAATATGAATTCTTCCAATTTTATGTGTATATTTAATGCAATCTTATTAAAGTCCCACAAAACTATTGTATAGAAACTCACAAACTCAGAAACTTTTGTGGAAAGACAAAAAGCCTAGGATAACCACTGCAATAATGAAGAAGAACTCAGTGAAGGAGTTTTGATGGATTCACATTACAGTAATATAAACAACATGGAACTTATCGAATACTATGAACACAGCACATAAATCGAGGTCCCAAAATAGAGCATCACAAATATAACCAACTGATCTTTCAGAAAAGACCACAAACAATTCAGCACTGAAGTGAAATTTTCAGGCAATGAAGCTGAACCAATCGGATATCTGTACACAAAATTAACGGAGAAACAGACCTTACCTCCGTTATAGAAAAAAAATTGAAAAGAATTTTATGTATAAACATGAAATGAAAATCTACAAAATGTCCAGACAAAATCTTTGAAAGTCTACATGACTTTTGACTTGGCAATGGGCTTTTACGTACAACACCAAGTGAGAGAAACAATAATAATCTGAACTTCATCAAAATTAACATTTTCTACATGTATTAGTTTGCAAAAGAATGCAAAACAAGCCACAGATAGGAGAATGTACATGATGGGCTATTAGCCAAAACATGCCAAAAGCTACTGAAAGTGAACAATGAGTCAGTATACAAACCTATTTTTAAAAGGATTAAAAGGTCTAAAGTTCACCAAGGAACAGGTAGATAGAGATCGCCAATAAGCATACACAAATGCTTAACACCATTTATCATCAGAATTTTGTTTTGCTTTTATAAAATAAAAAAATGACTTAGGAAATAAACCATAATGTGACATTCCTACATATTATTATGATAGCTATAATCCTAAATCATAGAGAATAGTAATTACTAGGCAAGGATACAAAGCGAAAGAAACATAACCAGGAAGAATGTGGAATATCTTAGCCATTTCAGAAGCAGTTTTGAATGTATTTCAAAGTTTAATTTAATATCATCATATAACACAGGGAATCTATTCCAATATATTTACAAAAGTGACTTGAATACTTATGTTCACTATAAATCTTCATGGAAATGTTTATAGGAACTTTATATATAATCACTAAAAGCTGAAAGAAATCAAAATGTTCTTTAGTAGGTGAATAGAAATATACAGTGTGAAACACATCATGAGCTATTATTCAGAGTTGAAATGAAATGAGATATTGAGAGGTCAAAGAACATGATGAATATGAAGTTCTTTTAATAAGTAAAAGAAGACAATGTGAAAAGTCCACAGACTAGGTAATTTCAAATATGTGACATTTAGGAAAAATCAAAACTGTTTTGAGGCTAAAAATGTGCATTGTGACTGGGTGGTCATGAAAATTGAAAAAGTGAAGCACAGAATTACTGAAGTAATGAATCTTTCCTGAGTGATTCTGTAGTTGCATATGCCTGACACTATACATTTGTTCAATTTAATAGAACTTTACAGAAACCAGAGTAAATTTTCATGCATATGTAAAAAGAGAAAATGACCAGCAAACAAACCTATTCACGTTGACGTCCAAAGGGCATCCGAGAAAAACTAAAGATGTTCCAAAACCCAAAGATTAAAAAAAAATCTGAGCCACACAAAAAATACATTTTTTTTTGGATTATAAACTGAGGTGTAAAATAAATGCCAATAAATCATACTGATGTACTTGAATAAATAAATGGTAGAGACGAGGCACATAGTCTATTAGAAAAATTTCAATCATTTATGTATATGTATCTCCCTCAAAAGATAGAAAGTAATTTCCACACCTGAATGTACCCTGTGCTTAGCAATTTCTTTCCAAAGAGTACACTATGGAATGGGGTTGGGATGGCATATGTGTAGGGGATGGTAACTTTTGGTACAGAAACCTGAAAAAATCACCTGAGCTTCCCGGTCAGGTGATCGTCAATGAGACAAAGCAGGTGATAGCATACATTTTGATGAGCTGTGATGAAAATGGCACTATACTTCTTTGGCTATCCTCTCAAAACATCCATGATCCAATCTATAATGGCAAAACGTCATAAAACTCCCAACTTCCTGAGCAATTCTCTTAACAGGTCCAGATCATCAAAAATAGACAACGTTCATGAAGCTGTTCTGGGCTATAGGAGCCCGAGACAAAATAACAGCTAAATGTAACATAATATCCTGCATGTTATCCTGGAAGACAGGGGAAGCATTGGGCAGCAATCATTCATGGACATAGGTTTAATAACTGTAATTTCATATACCATACTCACACAGGGACGGAACAAGGGATGGATGGACACTCTATACCATACCGTCAAATTTTCCGGATGCCTAAAATGTTTTAAAAATAAGATGATTTAAAGAAATACATTTTTAAGAAAAATCTAAAATAGAAAGGAATATACAGTGCTTCGTTCTCAGAAGCAGAATTGAAATGTGTTTTTCAGCATGAGTTTCTCTTAGAAAAAAGGGTGTAAGAATGACAGAGAGGAAGAAAAAGCGGGGAGGGAGAATGGAGGAAGATTAGAGAGGTTAACTTGCCTCAAATTATCCAGGCTGTGACAAAAAGTAGCTGAATTTAATGCTTTCAGATGCCAAAGCCCACATTATTTGTCATTTTTTCCCTTCGCCTTCTAAGGATAAAATGGTTACGGGGACAGAAAGATATCTCTTGCTTAACTGTAACTAAAAGGTGAGAAATTTCATTTCTCATCCCTTCGACAAATTCATTGTAAACCTCCGCGGTGCCAGATGTTACAGAGTGGAATAACTCATTACCACCTAAAAGAGAAATTTGGAACTTGCTTCAGATGTTGCAAACATTTAGGTCAACTCCACCTGCTTTGACTTGTAAATGCCTCTTAAAAGCCAATTTCATAACTTCTCCAGTCATGTCTTCTTTGTGTCATTATTGAACTTTGGTTTGCAAGGCCAGATTTTGTGCTGGAGCTTTAGTTAACTTGAGATACGATTAAAGCAACCGTCTCTACAAAGTAAATGTTATCTGGGAACTTACAAAGAAAATAACCTCTGTAAAAATGGAATGAGAAAGTTCTTACTGAAATACGTTAAAGCTATTTTACTCACTTAAAATCAGGAAATAGTAACATTACATTGTATTTTTTAGCCCAATTAGTAGTGACCTAAACTCTTCATGAATTTTTTTTTACTCATGTAACTAAGAGAAAGAATGGACTATGATGTTCTCTCTCCCCCTTCCTCTCCCTGTCTCTCTGTCTCTCTGTCTCTCTGTTTCTATGTCTCTCTATATATGTGTTTAAGCCTGAAAAATAAGGCTAGTTTTCTGCATCCTTACTTTAAGACTAAGCTAGAGAATTCTTTATTCTTTTCTTCTGCTGCTTTTTTGATTATAAAGAGGTGAAAACTTTTTAATAATGTGTGAATGTTGAAAATAAAAACAGTTCTAGAGATTTGAACTCATTAGAGTAATTTAAACTGTTGTGCTTCTAAGGTCCAGACTGAGTTTTCCTTTATGGGTGTTAAGAGTAGGTAAATGTTACTTCTATGAACTCATGAAAATGATTAATACAACAAAATATCACTGAAAATTCCTGAAGTATTTTTTCTCTGTTAATTTCATTGAATGTTATGTTACAGGTACATAAATAATCTCTGATTATGTAGTTTACCTTATGAGTTTTTGACTACATGGTATATATTTAGAGGAAACTACATTCAAGTTTTGAATTTTGATCTTTTCACATGCATGTGATAGCCAGTACCATACTCTTACCTATTGATGGACAGAGGCAATGTGTTCAGGTCCTGGTGAGCTACAAGATCACAGTATAAGTTACTGCTAATGTTCAGCGCACTGTGTTGTGATATTTTATTTTACTTTCAATGCAGGTATTCAGTATATTACATGAGCTATTTTGCAATATATCATAAAATCTCATTTTTGGTATTTTGCCCGACTATGGAATAATGTAAGTGTTCTCAGCACGTGGTAGGCTCGTTTGTAATATTTGGTAGGTTAGGTTTATTAAATCCACTTTCAACATTTAATACTTTTCAATTTTTAATGGGTTGAGTTGGATGTAACACCATCACAAGTTGGAGAGTATCTGTATGAAAACTTAGAATATTGTTTATTTGAATTTATTCCTAAAGTAAGTAATGAGATGGAAAAACTACAAGCTCACTTTTCTTTTCACCCTCTGGTGCTGGGGATCAAATTCTGAACCCTGTATATATATATATGTAAGCAAGCACTCTACCACTGAGCTGTAACCTCAGCTTTGATTGTTTTAAAATAGTTGTCTTTATTGCTTCAATTGAGGGAAGGTGACAAATGCCACTGCCTTTCTTTCAAATCACCAGTCACACCCACATGTTAAAGTCACACCACATTGCCTCATATAAACAGGAATTTAATTAAGAATGAGTGAGTTCTTTAATTTTGATTGGCACAGTTAATTAAATTAATCTTCATGTAAGTTAGAGTTATTCTTTATATTTTGTTATGGTAATTGCGCTCTTGGGGCCGGGGATTTAGCTCAGTGGCATAGGCATAAGCACCTGCCTGGCAAGTGTGAGGTCAAGAGTTTGATCCCCTGTACTAAAAAAAGTCCCCCAAAATCGTGCATTTATTTGTGATTTGTTGATTTGACCTTCAATGAAAATGCCTAGCAGATTAGTGAGGCCTACTTGTTACGTTTGTGGGGTCTTTTCAAGGACGATTGATATGTGGATTGATATGTGGCCCAGGAAACCAAAGCCGGGCGGGGGCGGGGGTGTATCTTCCCTGGATGTGGAAGGCGTCATCAATAAGCTGTGGCCTGGGTGGAATAAAGGGAAAGAAGGCAAATTGGCTTCTGCTGCTGCTGCTACTCCTGCTGCTGCTGCTGCTGCTTCTCCTCCTCCTTCTCCTCCTCCTTCTCCTCCTCCTTCTCCTCCTCCTCCTCCTCCTCCTCCTCCTCCTTCTCCTTCTTCCTCTTCTCCTTCTTTATTTAATTATTAATTTTTTACTGTGAGCTGTGTCTTTTGCTGCTGCTGTCACCTGTGGGCACCAGACTCCATTTTCCTCAGCCTCCCAATGCAGACGCTTATCAGTGATTCTCCAGGGAGCTTCCAAACCTTCACTCTCTGACTGGTGCCGGTACTGGTACTCTTCTAAGCTACCCAGCTGCCAGACCCTTCCTCCATGATGTTTCTGCCTTGGAACCAGCCAACCATGGACTGGAAAACATGAGCCAAATTAAATCTTGCCTTCTTTTAAGTTGCGAGAACTGGGTATTGTGCCTTAGAGACAGGAAAGCTAATAGTAATAGATATCATACGTGACAAATAGCATGCTTTAATTTCACAGTTTCATAATTTTATCAGGAAAGTACCAGAACAAGAGTTGGCTCAAGGATAGTTGCACTGAACATTAGCCAAATCACCTTGAATATTCTGTGTGATCTCTTAGAGTTTCAATATTCTCAAATTTAAAGTGAGAATAGTAACACCTGCTCATTGCATCTTCCAGGGTCTTCATCAATGATAACGTGTGACAATATTTTGAATGTTGAGATATTATTTTCAAATAAAGAATTCCAATTAAATGGCTGGCATATAGGCTATTACTAATGTTACATCGTAAAGCAAATAGAAGGTTACCTTTCTGAGAATTAAAAAAAAGTTATTTACTTTATTAAAAAACAGTATTTTTGCTTACAGTACTAAGTTCTGTAAGCAGCTGCAGATTTAATAGCCATTATTTGGAACAGATAGAATTTGATAGTCTTTTAGTAAAGAAATAAGAATGATATATTATTTACTTGTATCAATTATGAATGTTCATTTAATGTCATTGAGGATACTTGAAGACAAGTTTTGTATTTGAAGTGACTTTAATATTTCTGTTTACATAATTTTTTCTTAACATTTGTGAAAAGCATTCTAAATACTTTTAATCTTCTTAATTACTATAAGTGAAAAATAGTACATTGGACATATTATGTTTTAGTGTGGAGAATATTCATTTTATAAGATCTCACTGAATTCATGTTTCTAATGCATTATTTATGAGTTCATTGCTAAAATAACAATCTTCCAATAGTTCCACAGTAAAATTCTTAGCTATTAACTGCTTCTTCCATAACTTGAAAATGTTTAATTTGAAATGCTACAGTTAAATTTGATTCATTTCAAACTACACTATTCTAAATTTATGAAAATTTAAATTAACTTGGTAGAACTTCATGATTTCTCTAAAACTTTTTATAAATATGGCAAGGCAGTTTTACAAATAATAGCCAGGATGATTATTTAAAATATTTAGCAAAACAAATTATTTTGATTGACATAAAGAATAATTTAGAAGTAACTATGTGTCATAATATTTCTATGCTAATTATAAGTTCTTAGTTATGAAAATAAATTGGTTAAAGATGGACAATTAGTAAGAGGCATGCATTTTTTAAGGGAATCTAGATGTCAGAGCAGTGTTACTCTTACTTATAAAATTATCAAACCCTTAAATAATTATCTTTATGTTCTGTCTTAGTTACTTTTCGCTCGTTGCTGAGACAAAATACCTGACGCCCAAAGTTAGGGAAGGAAAGGTTTATTCTTACAGTTTCTCGGGAGTTTCAGTCCATAAAGTGGGCTCCAAGGCAGCATGGGATGACGGGGCTA
>RJWM01032371.1:0-21524 GCA_004363535.1 Dasyprocta punctata | reverse complement strand
AAGGGCAGGCCTGAAAACGCGAACTGCACGTGACACCCCTGGATCTGCGTTCGCCTCGCTCATCGGGGGCTTCAGGGCAGGACAGGAGCTCGTCTCGCGGTCTTGGCACTCAGCACCGTCCGAGTCCTCGCTGACCGGCCACTGCCAGCAAGACCGGCCCGGGGCAAGTCAGCGTGTGGGAAGCTGTGCCAGCTGCCCCAGACCGCGGTGTCTCAGCAGAGGGGCGGGAGGGCACCGGTGCCAGCGCACGCGCCTGGGTGGAGTGAGAGCCCGGGAGAAGCCATGGGACGCTCGGTGAGAACAGGACTGCGCCTGGCCTCGGAGCAGGGAGGAGCCGTTCCAAAGCACGGCCCAGGGCCACGGCGCCGGCCACTCTCCCACCCTCTGTCTGGCCACAACTTCCGCTGGAAGGGCTGAGTGGTCACATTCCATGGCCACAGTGTCCTGGGTGCGAATGGACTCAGTCTAACTGCTCGCCATCAGCTCCCCTGCTGCTGTCTCGGCCCCCGAAAATGTTCCACACAATTCACCATGACGCTCAATTTTCTATGAAAAACACTGACTTGGCAATTCTACCTAGATATTTCTTCCATACTGATAAAATCAGTGAAATTACATTTTATAACAGGTTCTCCTCTCTATGAGACGGAAATTATGTTAAGCACTAGTGTGTGGCCCACGGCGGAAGGCTTGGTAAGCACGCGCCAGGCCAGGCGTCGTCCCAGAGCCACCGCCTGTGAGTGCACGAGTGTGCACGCTTGTGACGACTGTCTCCCGGCCCTTCATGACAGCGCGGTGTCAACCGCTCTGCTGACCGACATGGTGGGGACTCGACAGGGGCTGAAGAGAAAACCCCTGCATTTCGTACTCTTTCATAGGTTCTGGATGTGACACCACACACAAATATTTCCCACTCGAATAAACACAAACATAATGTTTTCTTTTTTTCCCCTTTTCCGTGTGGTACTAGGGATCAAATCCAGGGTCTTCACGCTGAGCTGCGTCACTAGACTCTTGCTTTATTTTTGAGATAAGATCTTGCTAAGTCACCAAGTTGCCCAGCTGGGTTTGAGCTTGTGATCCTCCTGCCTCAGCCTCCTTTAGGGCAGGGATTGTGTGCACCACCATTCCTGGCCACAAAGGCAGTTGTAAAAATGACACTGCTTTGTGTAGTGAGGATGTTACGCAGAGCTGATGTACTTCGGCCCACATGAAGTAGTAAATGACCAGACTGGAGACAGGGGGATGACTCCAAGAGGTGAAGAGGAAGAGCCAGATGTGGTCTCGCGGTGTCCCCAGGCCCCTCAGGGCCGCTCCATCTTTCTGCCTCCAGAGACCCCAAGGCCCCTCCCTTGGGAGCCCAGGTGCTGCCTCCGGTGCGTCTTCGTTTGCTGTGAGAACAGGCTGCCTGCCACACTGCAGTCCTGGAGACAGCAGAGGACTGCGAAGCATTTTCCCTCGGGTTACACAAGACCAGCGACCCCGGGGATGGGGTGCTGCGAGGCTGAGGTGTCCCTGTGTCCTCCGAGAAGACCAAGCCCACACACCGGAGGGGCGCTCTGGGGACAAAGCCTTCCGGGCTCACCTTGTACTGCCGTGGGTCTTGACGTTTTCACATCGGATCAGGAATTGAGAAACAGTGTTATCTTCTTTGCTTTGCAACTTAAAATTCATTTTTAACATTATTTATTTGTGTAGTCGATTTTGCCGTGCTGGGTGTATGCTCACCGTGGGCTGTTCCATCCCGGAGCCCCATTTCCTACGAACTCGGGGGCTTGGGATGGGGGTGGAGGGGCCCTCTGGCCAGTCCTCCACGGGCAGCTGACGTGTGGAGCAGACCAGCGTGATGCGCAGCTGTGCTCAGCGCTTCGTGCCGCTCGGGCAGCGGTCACTCTGATCTTCGTCCACGCGGGGCCTGGGAGGAGTCCCGAGAACGTGCAGCAGTGCTCTCAGGAATACCCACTGTGTGCTGGGCTGGGCGCACCTCGGGGAGATGGGACGCTCGTGGTCCTGGCGGAGGGGCCTCAACCGACTCACGGTACCCGGCCCCCCTGCCTGTCCCCAGAGCCAGCACAGCAGCTGCGCCGTGCGCACAGCTCAGAGCTGCACAAAGAACCCCAGAATCCAGTCCCAGAGCCACGGAACCTCAGGGACCCTGAGCGAGGCTGGGGGCAGGATAAGCATCACATTCCTGTCCCCAAAGAAGAGGAGGGGCATGGAGAGGGAACGCTGTGCTTGGTCCGGCCGCACTGCTGCAGGAGTCGGGGCTGTCCCCACTGCTCCTGATCACTGCGGTCGCCGCTGCTCCTGTGGGCTGAAATCTGAGCGTGGCTGGTGGTGACGAAGCAGGATGGTGCGATGACCCCTAACTGTGACCGCCGTGCTGCGGCCACACAAGCCAACGCCCTTGTTCTGAGGTCACACACGGAAGCACGGAAGCGAAGGGACCTGACACCCAGCCCCAAAGGGCGATGCGGCTCAGCACCCGGCAGCACCCAGTGGACGGGGACTCGGGTCCTCTCCCCGCGGTGATCGCACACCGCACACCGTGTCTGGGGCTCGGTCACCTATGAGGGCCGTGGCCCCTTACAAGTGAGACTGCTGTCACCTGTAATGGCAGCCTCCCCGTCCACGGCTTTGCCCCGCAGATGCGCGCCCTCAGACCCGACGCAGCCCCATACCCCGAGTCTGAACACACCCAGGCTGCTTCCAGTATGAGCTTCGTGTGCTCTGAGCGGTCAGCGCGGCCCTGCACGGAGCAGGTCTCCTCCACAGACCAGAAGGGGACGGCGCGGGCAAGGACCTCTGCGAGGACTCTCTCGGTCCCTGAGCACCCCCGAGCAGACTCCTGAGAAATGCCCTGAGGCGGAAGTGTTCGTCTCAGCCCTACCTGGGGCATGGTCAGCACCCCGACCTCTTCTATCCCTGCACAGTGTGATGCGGGCAGGGTGAGAACCAGGCGGCGGAAAGCCAGCAGCCCCAAGGCCCCAGGAGTGAGCGCGAGGTCCGGGGGGACCCTGTGCAGCAGGGCAGGGAGGAGATGAGCACCGACGCTGACCCGGCAGGAACAGCCCAGCCTGGCCGGGCACCTGGGTGCTCATGTGAAACCTGCCCCAGGGGTGCCTGGGTCGGGCCTGCCCACCTCTGCCCGCCGTGGGTACGGAGTGGGGGCCTCTGCAGGGTGCCATGCAGGTCTGGGGACCCCAGCGCAGTGCAAGGAACAGAAGAGACTGCTGGGGATCCGTGGACAGGTGCTGGGTGTCCACCTGGAGAGCGGGGGGGGGGTGGAGGGGCATGGCCAGCCAGGTCCTGCTCCCGCTGGGCCTCCTGTGCACCCGCGCACTGCCCCGCACCAGCCACAGACAGCCACTGGGGCAGCTGTGGGTGCCCTGGGGAGCCCAGGCCGGGCAGTGGGCACAGGCGCCGGGCTGAGGGCCAGCCCCCCAGACCTGTCCTTGTCCTGTCTCAGACTCCCGGGAGCGCCTGTCTGCACTGCCCGGGAATGCCAGCCTCGGCCTCCTCGGGTACAGAGGGTCCTCGTCCCATGGCACTGGCGGCTCAAGGCCTAGCAAGGGGCAGCCAGGCTCTCGGGGTCCTCTAGAGGAAGGTGCACCCCTTCATCACCTCGACATGGTGACCCCACTCCCTTCCACACCACGTGGAAGGCAGCGTGGCAGCTTTTGGCTGCCAATTTGTGTGGTGGCTTCTTCCTGCCTCCACCTCTGTCTCTGCCTCTGTCTGTGTCTCCGTCTCTGCGTCTCCGCCTGTCTCTGTGTCTCTGTGTCTGTCTCTGTGCCTCTGTCTCTGCGTCTCCGCCTCTGTCTCTGCGTCTCTGTGTCTCTGTCTCTGCGTCTCCACCTCTGTCTCTGTCTCTGTGTCTGTCTCTGCGTCTCCACCTCTGTCTCTGTCTCTATGTCTGTCTCTGTGTCTCCACCTCTGTCTCTGCGTCTCCACCTGTCTGTGTCTCTGCGTCTGTCTGTGTCTCTGTCTCTGTCTCTCCGCCTCTGTCTCTGTGTCTCCGCCTCTGTCTCTGCATCTCCGCCTGTCTCTCTGTCTCCGCCTCTGTCTCTCTGTCTCCGTCTCTGTCTCTCTGCCTCTGTCTCTGTCTCTCCGCCTCTGTCTCTGTGTCTCCGCCTCTGTCTCTGCGTCTCTGCCTCTGTCTCTGTGTCTCCGTCTCTGTCTCTCTGCCTCTGTCTCTGTGTCTCTGTCTCTGTCTCTGTGTCTCTGCATCTCTGCCTCTGTCTCTGCGTCTCTGTCTCTGCGTCTCTGCCTCTGTCTCTGTGTCTCTGTCTCTGTGTCTCTGCTTCCGTGCCTGTGTCTCCATCTCCACTGCTCGGTTCCGGGGATGGAACCCACGGCCTCGGCACTCCAGGCCCAGGCTGCCCCGCAGAGCCCACCCCAGCCCCGATCCCTTTGCTCCTAACCCGCACGCTGCCTCATTAATTCCACAGGCAAAGACCAGCACTGCCTGGGAAATCAATCTCAGTCCCACTGGAGTTAAAGCTTCAGTCGCTATTCTCGGCACACACGGAAACCACGGTTCCTTTAACATCCTGTGAGCTTCTGTCCTGGACAGCCGGCACCCTGGGTTCTGCGGGCATGGATGCAGGGGACCCCGTCACAGTCAGATCCCCGGCGCTGCGTGTGTTTTCAGCGCACCTGCCCTGGGGCAGGGAAGGGAGGCCAATCTGATCTGTTTGTCCACTGCTCCTCCAAGAGCAGACACAGGGCCGAGGGGGGCTGTGGGCTGCTCAAGGAGGGTGCTGGGGACCCACGGAAGACCGGCAGAGGGAGACCCTCCTTCCTGATCCAAAGAGCAGGATTTCAACAGGCTGATGTACAAAACATGCAAGAAAACCCCCTAACCTAGATGACCCACAAGTGTTCTGGAAATCCTGCGCCTGTCCCCATGGCGAAGGCTCTGATGCTACGCAGACTTGCTCCACACCCTCCTGGGAAGCCCGCATGGCCCAAGGTCGCCACTCAAGGTCAGGGAGCTGAATGAACCGAGTTGGCACGCTGGGTGCCAGGGCCCCGCCAGCTCTCACCTGAGCAGGGCCCTGCCCGCTCTGGGTTTATGCTGGGGTGCAGAGGTGACCGGGTGCTACTGACCGGATGGCTGGCCATACTGCCTTTGAATCTCCCATTCACACCCACCTGTGCTCCTCCCCCAAAGGAACCCAGCAGAGCGCAATTTAACAAAAGCTAACACAGTACCAAGTACGAAAAAGACAAAGCAAGAGAGCTGATAACTTGATTAACTCAGGCGTGATTTTGCCCGGTAGTGTGCTAAAGTGATTTTCCGGGGGAGGTGTGGGGAGGCAGCCATATTTTTCTGGTAGCAGGACTGGAACTCAGAACCTCGCATTTGTCAGGCAGGTGCTGGGCCGCCAAGCTGTATCCCCAGTCTGCGGGAGCTATATTTTTACTACTCCATAAATGATCAGTGGATCTAAGTTCTATTGTAATCGTCACCAAGGACCATTTATTTCTCATTCCCTCATGACTGAGAAGTGATTTGACTGCAGACACAGAACCAACTTGTGTGAGGTGCGGGGCGGGGTGGGGGGAGCGATCTGAAGTTTAGATAGTTCATGGAAAGTAAAATGTAACCAGGCAAATGCAACTCATCCTCTGTAGCTAAGATCGGCGCCTTTCCTGTCTATGGTGATTTACGCTTTGCAGGGTACTTTTGCATTTATTCCACTTGAAATTAAAGTGCAACATCCTACACTAGCCTCCTCCCCACACCCCATTACCCTTCAGCAAATGTCTTGTTTGTCACCTGTGGGGACACGAGACTTTGCCTCCTGCTCCCACGTGAGGACCCCTTGGCCTCAGTGGCCTGCGACAGGGTGGCTGGAGCCTGGGCTGACACTCACGAGAACCTCGCCCCATCACTGCTGCAGCACCTCGATGACATCGGGCTGCAGAGTCGGCGGACAATCCCCCAGCCGCACGCGCCGCCCTCTTACGCAAGCTGCGGTTTGCTTTGCCAGCTGCCTGACTTTCCACCTGTGCCGGGCCCTCCTGGCCCAGGACCCCTGCTGGGGACGGCCCGGGAAAGGCCTTCCATGCCGTCCTTTCTCCTGCTGTCCCCGAGGTGTGCTCAGGCCGAGCCGCACCTCTCCACGAAGACCCCCAGAGTGACCTTCTAGCTGGCCTCCCTGTCCATCTCTTCCACCCTGCATCCCTGGCCTCACATCCCGAGGGAAGCCTGACCTGCCACTCCGCATCCACTGGCTGTCACCCAACCCCCACCCCAACGCAGCTTCCCCAGCCTTGTCAAGGTCATGGTGACCTTCAAGTTGCAAAGCCCAGTGTCTGCTGACCCATCTCCCTCTGCACAGCCTCCCCACTGCCTCCCCGGCCTCCCTGCTGTGTCCCGCACGGCCTGAGGGCGCCTGGCCCTGCGCCTGACTGGCTGCAGAATCTCCCTCTCTGACAGCTTCGCCCTCCCAGCCTGGGCAGAGACCCTCACTCGCCACCGCGCCCCAAACCCACACACTGAGGGTCCACACCCAGGAAGCAGGACTCACAGCTGCCTCCTCCCAGCCCTGGAAACCGCACAGAGATTCAACCAGGGCCCGCGCTGCCTCGGCTTCTCCAACCCTCACACCACACCCGACACCGGAAGCCAGAATGGCTCCTGTCCCGGACACACCCAACTCGGGCCATCGTCCTGTCCCTGTCCCGCTCTGCCCAAGGGCACCCATCAATGCCTGTGCCAGGCACACGATGGCAACCCTCGCCACCCACAGCGCCCTCTGTGCCCTCCGCCCCCGGCCCTGACCAATGCTGGCACAGGGTGTGACCACATATCTGGCAGCCCAGTCCCCAGCCCCCAGGCCAAGACCCGGCTCCACCCCCCACCCCAGGACCCCGGCTCCCGGGTGCCCTCAACACCGCCAGGCCTTCGAGGACTTTCGTTTCAGAAAGCGCACAGGAAATTCAAGTGAAAAGCCGTGCAGAGCACCAAGGAACCAAAGTGCGTCCTCTGGTATTTACCACTAGGAAGGAAGCGGCTCCTCTGAATTCTCCCTGCGCAGCCTGAGCAACTTGAAAACACTTTTGGGTGCCGGGCCCAAAGCCAGGCCCAGCCATGCTAGGCAGCGCTGCCCCTGACCCGCACCCCTCCAGAGGGTCAGTGTGTTTGTTTCAAGAGACTTTTTACTGCGGCCGGGACATAGCTTAGTGGCGGAGCACTTGGTTGGCATGCAGGAGGCCCAGGGTCCAATCCCCAGCACCACAGCATAAAATAAAACAAAACAGGTGACTTTGTACCTTCAGGAAAATACACTCAAGACTCGGCTTGTGACACTGACAGACTTTCTCAAGGATTCAGTCTCAAAAAAGTACTGGATATAGTAGCATCATGTTTACTGCTAAAATACCTGATTTATTTCTATTTGTGATATTCCTTTTAAAAGTCAGTCTTCTTCAAATGTACCAAGTGTTAACAGTCTGCATGCCGGAGATCTGCCCCGACGGTGATCCTGGGGAGGAGCATCAAATGTGACCCTAACAGTTGCACACTCTAGTAAGGTAATTGGCATGACTATCTTCAAGAATTATGGGGTAAATGCTACCAAAAGTTGTGTGCATAGTAAAATAAAAAGTAGCATTTTGCAGAGGAATATTACATGTGATGGAAATCTCCTTATTCATACAAGTCTTGGCCGTGAATAACACATATTTTCATCTGGTGTGAGTGCAGACACCTAAGGGAAAGCAACCCTGCTAGATCTGTGAGAAAAGGTGGGAGCTGGCGGGTAATTCCTGAGCCACCCCTCCTCTTCCCAGGGCTGCACGTGTGTTAACAACTAGCATGGTTGAGCTCAGAAGTCACTTAAGTGGGGCTCGAGAGTGTCCCTCAAATACTGCGTGTGAGAGCTGTACGTAGCTTCTAAATTTCAGCCTGGGCGAGGGATCTCTGTCCTCTGTGAGTGTTGTGGCAGAGGGGAGATGTGCGCCAGGATGAGAAAGCTCAGCTTCTTACTACTTGCTCTTGATAACTTTCCCCCCAATATCTGAGTTACTTTGTGATTGCTCTGGGCAAACACAGCATTAGAGAGCTGAGCGCTTGACAGCCTGTGTACAGTGTCTGCACGGAAGAGGGGAGAGAATGTGCCACTCCGATTGCCCCAGGACCCAGTGGATTTGGGGATGCCATCGAGAACCGGGGTGGGGGGACACCCCATGTCCTGCTTGCTTACAAGGAGGTCTCCCAGCATGGCTACGCATCGCCGGCTCCAGGTAAAGACAGAGGCTGCCCTGCCTCCTGGCCAGGTGCTGCCCTAAGTCCTTTCTAGAGCTCTAGAGATGTTACCTGCCACGCTGGGAGGCTAACTAGAAGCACAAGTCACATTAAGGATGGAAACAGAAGCTTGGAAAATAAGCAGTTCTGTCATCATCTGGATACAGACACCATGGGACACCAGCGCTCTGCAGAGAATGGGGTCCAGGCAGGTGCACCCCAGCTCCCATCCTGCACAATGGTTTTGGCACCAGCTTCCCTGGGAAGAAGTGGTTCTGAAAACCACCATGCCAGGCAGTACGAACTCCAAAATACTGGTGGGCTTGCACACGGACACACACAGGCATGCACACGCAATACGCTTTGCTTGGAGCTATAACAGAAATTGCTTTCTGAGAAGTTTAACAACATTTTCCTTCAAAGCCTGCTTTATCAAATTACCAAATGTCAATATTTTTAAGAAATGTCAATTCATCAAATGAGAGAAAACTAACCCTGACATCACCCTTCCACAGAAGCAACACCACCAGGCAGGAAGGCGGCGTGGACCCAACCACACTGGAACACGGCACGGCAAAGGGGCGCTGGGTCCGGGCTGTCGGGGCGGCTATACCCCTCCCCCTGGCGTAGGCCATGCATGCTTGGACTCAGTTCCCGAGTTCTCTTCTCCCTGAGAACTCTTCCGCAGAGGCAGCTCTGGCTCTGCTGTTACTACCTGACACACAGCTACATTGCTCATTTAAACAACATTCGGAAAAAAGCACCACTGACGTTTCGGAAAGGTCTGCGACCCTCCTGGTTGTCAGTCAGCACAAATGCCAACATCTTCCTCCAGAGGAAGAGAGAATCAGCATTTAAAGAAAGTTATTGAATTCGTACTAATGCTGTCTCAAGCAACAGCATAAAAATGGCTCTGTCTCTCACCGCTCAAAAGGCTCTGGCAAGGACTTGCTTACCTGGGAATATTCAAAGTCAGTGATGGGAGCGATGCTCTTGATGTAATCTGACCGGAACTGGTTTTCGGGGTTGGCCAGTGGGACCGGAGGGATGATAGTGCTCATTGCTGAGACGATTGTCTAAGGCAGGGTGGAAAACACAGAGAAACATAACACACAGGGCTCACGGATGACTCCCCGAAGTTCACCACTTGTGCCTGCACGGTGCGGAGCACACGGCGTGTAACCTTCCTGCTCAGCCAACAGTGAAGGAAGAGTCCTTACCACAATAGCATCTTTGACATTTTTTCGGATGTCCAGAATTTTCTGTTTCTTTTCCCTGTGTGGAGAGAGAATTGCTATTAATTTAATTCACCCTTAACACTGATTAGACTCATTTGAGTGGGCTTTTAAATTTCCAGTGAGGCCGTGGGCAGACTGGTTTCATTAGCGGATATTTGCTAAGATTTTACCCAGGAAATGAAAGCATTCCTCTCTTCTAATCTGGACTCCAGACCAACTCAAATTCATCAGCTTAAAGAACCATGCGGCTCACACAAAAACGCGGTGAAGATGTTACAGGTGTGGCACACAGATGTGTCTACGCCGTCATGTTCAGTTTACCCGTGGGCAGGCAACAGCACGGAGAAGAGTCCGTGGACATTCAGTTGGCCACACGGGGTGAGTTCGACTAACTAGGGATTAAAATACTCGGAAAACTGAGTCTGTACTGAGCTGCATGGACGTGTGTCTGCCTGTCACTTCCTTGACAATGCAGTGGCACAACCCTTTATGTGGTGTCGACACCATAAACCTCTGGAGGGGATCCGGGGAATGTGAAAGGGTTTGTGTGGGTGAGAGGCGAACTCTGCTGCCTTACGTAAGGGGCTCCTCGCTGCCCGGAGCTTGGTACCCGCTGAGGGCCTCAGACACCCGAGGAGGACAAAGGCATTGGGTAGGAGCACTGGGGGCAACTCCAGACCCCAGAAAACCCAACAGATCACACTTGGTTAAGCAAATCAGTTTTTAACTGAACAGTGCCAGAATTGGCTACATAGGCCAAATTTGACATTGAATGTCTGCTTCCCCCCGAAATGTACTCTGATCAGGGGAACCTGGAGCCAGCGCTTCAGGGAGGCCGCTAAGTGTGTGCACTGGGGAGCCAAGCCCGCACCCGAACCCGCGTCCTTACTCGGGGTTGAATCCGTTGACGTGCAGGATCCTCATCTGTTTGACGATCGTGCTTTTCCCAGACTCGCCGGCCCCTAGGAGCAGACAAACAGACGGTGGTCACCCGTGTGCCCCCGCGTCGCCGTCCCCACCGCTGCCCGAGTAGCCGGGCCGGATCGGACCAGACCAGACTCTCCTGCCCCAGGGCCGCGCAGCCCTGCGCGTGGGAGCCAGGTCTGAGGTCCAGAGTCCTGGGGTCCGGGGGTCGGTGCCCCCTTACCCAGCAGCAGCAGGCGGTGCGTGGCCTTGTACGCCAGGCGCTCCTTCTGCAGCTGCTTCTCGATCTTCTTGTTGGCCTCGCGCCGCTCCTTCTCGTCCACGCCCGTGTCCTCCGTCGTCTTGCTGTTGCCCAGGCAGCCCATGCTGCGCGCTGGCTCAGGGGCGGCGGGCGCGGTCCGGGAGGCGCAGGAGAGCCGGGGACTGCCGGGGTCCCTGGGCCGTGCGACGGTGTCGCCTCCCCGCGGCTGGAAGAGACCTGCGGCTCGGCGTCCCCTCCAGCGCGCTCCCCGCGGGGCGCAGGACGCCCAGGGCAGCGCTTCCCACGGGTGAGGGCGCCCACGGCAGCGGGCCCCGCGCGCCAAGCTCGCCCTGGCCCCCGGCCCCCGCGCCCCGGGTCCCCTCTCCGCGCCCCGCACCCCGGCGTCCGCACCCTGGGTCCGGGTCCCCGCTCCGCGCACCCGGCACCAAGCGCCCCGCTCGGAGCCCGTCGAGGACCTTGGGACGGCGGACTCGCCCGCGTCCTGATCCGCACCGCGGATCACGGAGCTCGGCGGCCCCTGACCTTGGCTCGCTGTCCCCTCCCGGCCCGCGCCGGCTCTGGGGAGGGCGGAGGAGCTTACTAGCTGCGTGAGGGTCCCAGCCGCCCGCGCCTCTCCACCGCGCAGAACCTGAGCTGCTTTGGGCGCTGCGCTCCGGGGAGGCCCGCGGGTCATGCATATTCTATGAGGGGGAGGGTCCAGAGCCCCGAAGTTAATGCATATTCTATGAGGGATGGTCCAGAGGCCACGCGGATCATGCCTATTCTATGAGGGGACGGGCCAGAGAACCTCAGCTTATTCATATTCTATGAGGGGGCGGGTCCCAAAGCCCGAAATTAATGTATATTCTATGAGAGGGATGGTCCGGAGGCCACGCGGATCATGTATATTCTATGAGGGGGTGGGTCCTAAGACGGGTGGATCGAGCGTATTCCACGGGGGAGGGTTCCGAGGCCCCGTGGATCATGCATACTCTATGAGGGGCGGGCCCCGAGGTGCCCGCCTGCTTTGACCCCGCCCAGTCACCTCTGCCCTCCTCACCCCAGCCCAAAGAGCTGCAGGCCTGGGGACGCTGAGGGCTGGATGGTCCCAGGACGAGGACAGAGCCCGAGCCTCCCTGCTGGGAAGGGTTAGGGACAGGAAGGCGGCACGGGCGCAGGGCTTGGCACCCCTTGATGTAAGGACGCACCCACTATGAAGTCGCTCCTTAGTGATTGGAGGCCGCAGCAGGGCCTAATCTTGTTCATGGGGTAGTTTGTATTTGCGGTGATCCTAAACGGCAGGAACTATGGTCCCCGTCATTTTAAGGGCCGAGAGGGGCAAGTGAGAGGGGTGCAGTTTGGCCTCAGCACACTGCTTCATGTGACAGACACAACACTCGGAGATAGAAAAGTGCCCTCCTTACTCGGCGATGAAAGGCTTCCCACGAAAGTGCAAAGCCAGCCTTAGTCTAGGATCAGGCAGGGCTTCTTTACAGAAACCTTTCCGGCAATGCCGGGGATCGAACCCAGGGTCTCAGGCATGCCAGGCAAGAGATCTACCACGGAGCACATCTTAGCCCCCAAACGGCTGCTTTTTAAACAGTAGCTGGCCTTTTGCTATTCTAGTCCAGGAAGCTGACTCTCTTTTATGCTTTGAGCCACTGGCTCAGATCTAGAATCCTAGCTGGCCGATCTGGACTGGCTGAGGAAGCTGCTAGGAAACTCAGGGCGCCCGGCTGCCTCGGCTTGCAGCATCTGTTGCCAGGCAACGTCAGCACAACTTCATCCGGGCTCCCGGGCAACAGGCATCCAGCTGCAGGCACCCGAGTTCGCCTTGAGCAGCGCCGGCCAGCAGGGGGCGCGGGACGACAGGACCGAAGGTCCAGGCCCCAAAGGGGCCAGCGAGGGGCACGGTCACTTCCAGGGCAGAAAAGGCACAAAACGGAGGGTAAACAAGACCAATACAGGTAAAACACAGGGGTGTGTTTCTTACTTTTGTTGATGTTTAAGGCCTAGAAAGTGTATTGGAAATCCTAGTGCATTTGAAAGCTTAGTTATTTAAATCTATTTTATATTTAGCTTTGTGAAATTTGAGTAACAGTTTAGAAGCTTGATTTTGGTCTGACTGAAGACGGCAAATGGTAAACGAGACGGTACCTGATCTCCAGTTCACTGAGACTCAGTTCCAGGACAGCAGGCAGAGGGGAAGGAGGTGCCCTTGAGGAAGCACCCAGGGAGTTACTCCACAGTCAAACACGAAGCCTCAGGGCTCCGAGCCGTGAACGGACCCGGGTGAGGCAGCACACAGTGTGGACGCTTTAAACCTCAGCAAAAAGTCAATGCACGCAAAATCAACGTGCAGTCTTTCTGCAGTAATTGTTCTCAAAAGGTCATCATGAACTAAACCTGCACACAGACTCCTGGCACTGGTGCCTCGAAGGTTTGCAAAGAACAAGACAGGCCTGAGGGGACGTCAGGGCCTGCAGGGTCCCGAGCTCCGTGCACGTGGCTGCAGCTGGAGGCCTTGGTGACATCTGGGGTGAGGGCCATGGCTTTGTCTCATTTATCTTTTGAGCGGACGCAGTGCTGTGGGTCGTCGTCCACATTTACAGTGGAGATCACTCCGTGACCGACCCGCAAGGCACCTGACAAACATGTGCCACCTTTTCTACACTGGTATAGGAGAGCAGAGAAAGAGTCTCACTTTCCCTTTTCTGTAATATTCTGTGATGAAATCATTCAGAATTTATCGAAATACGGTGTCTCCTGTTTTTTTAGCCCACAACCAAAGTAGCACTTTCAGAAGAGCTGCTGTCGGGCAGGGTGCTGACCCCACCCAGCCTGAGCTCTGAACATCAACAGCAGCAGACCCGCAGGAGAAGCACGGAAGTGTCCCTGACCCCACCTCGTGTCCAAAAGCCAGGGCTGAAATAGCCCCACTAGGATACTCTCTGTCTCGGGTGGGGGCTCACTCTATTGTGACAAGAGGTCCGAAGCCACCAGATGCTTTAAAATGTAAAACCAATGCAAGAAAATATCCCAAAAGCATAACAGAGGGAGGCTGTGAACAGAATGAGGCTACCCATGCTTGACAGTTCAGAAAAATCCCTACAAGGGCTCTAGGAGGCTGAGGCAGGAGGACTAAGAGCTCGGGCCTGGTCTGGGCAACTTAGCAAAACACAGTTTCAAAATAAAAACTAGTGAATAAAGGGCTGAGGAGACAGCCAGTGTGAAAGCTCCAGGCTCAAAAAAGAGAACCGTGGCAGCCGCTGCCCTGGCTGAGCTGCAGACCGGGGCACCGCTCTCGCCAGCACTGTGGGAGTGGGGCTGTCAAGAGCTGGGCTCTGGCAGGAATCCACCGGTCACTGAGGCTGTGTCCTGGAAGGGGACACTGAGACTGGCCTCCTCCTCCGTGGCTGCATCCAGGCCATGGGGTGCGGTCATGATGCCTTCCGGGCTGTGGGCCCGGCCGAGCCCCCGAGCTGGGACCTCGGGGCCCGTGAGCTGACGGGCGGAGCACCCGTCGCTGCGATGGGAGGTGGCGGCACAGGTGTGAGGCACAGGGGCTGGAAAGCGCGGTGCTGGACTGAAGCCGCCTGCATTGTTTCCAGGCCCAGAACTCGAGCACAGGGCTCAACGCTGGGAAGAGACGGTGAGTCGCTCTGTCCCCTCCGCCCGCTCCCGGACCTCAGGCAGCCGGGCGGAAGTCTGGGCCGCAGCAGTGGCAGCTCCATTTGCATACGAACATGAAGTTTCTGAGCATCAAACCAGCCTTAAGGTCACTTCCATCTTCACAGATTAACAAACAGCAGAAGATGTAAAAGCTTTGCAGAGAAATCTACCCCAGGTGAACGAAGTGCACACCTTAAGGAACCCTGTATGGGGAGTATTCCTGCGCTCACACATGGTTCTCGATTCTTCGAGTTTCCTAGTTCTCCAATAGGTATATTTGCTAATGTATTTTCTTATAAAGAGAACCAGACTCCATGGAGTCCAGCACGAACACCTGACTCCATGCTGGACTTCGGCCTCCTGCTGCGCACAGCCGTCCTTGTGTTAAGAGTGAATCACTACAGTGAGCTGCTGGGCCAGCTGGGCTGTAGCCCCACAGTCACGCAACTCAGCACGAGTCCATCTCTTGCAGCTGGCTGCCACCTGCAGAGATGGGTCGCAGCATGGGTAAGAAAAGCATGAGACCGATTCTTCCGTTCCTCAACAGATGGAGAAATGAGACCAGTTATAGGGTGAGCATCCCTAATCCAAAGACCCCACGCTGGAGACGCTCCACCGTCTGCCGTCTTTTGAGTGCTGAGCTGCTCCTGTGAGTGGAAAGCCCAAGCCACACTGCAGGTGACAGGTCACAGCCGAAACACAGGACCCCGAGCGTGCGCAGTGACCTCTGGGAAACAGCACGGGATGCGAGGAGGAGGAGGCATCCTGCCAGGGGGACCCAGCCCAGAGAGGACGGTGTAGGGGGACACAGAAACAAGGAGGCAGACTGAACTCTGTGAGGTGCCTGGCCCCAGGGAAGAGGCGCAGGTGACCACCACATGGGCCTCAGCCACTCACCTCAGTGCCCGCCAAGGCAGCCGCTCTGGGGCGCACCATGAGCAGGGACTCGAGCACTGGCTGTCGCCGGAGTTCCCTTGGGCTGTCCCGTGTCCCTTCTGATCCTGCACTACGCTGAATAAGTGGTGGGCGGGGGGAGCGAGGCCGAGACCCTGGGGGGTGACAGACACCTGCACTGTCGTCCTGAGACCATCAGAGGCTCCTGGACGTGCAGTGGCGGTGACAAACCACTCTGGGGTTTCGTCCTGACCCATGTATTGTGACGACTGTCCTCGTCTTAATTTTCAAAACACGTTCCCCTTATTGGCTTCCTTTTTGGCCTTTTGCTTGCATGCTGGTATTTTGCCCTATAAAATAAGGCTTGGGCTTCTACCTGTGCCCACGCGGTGCAGCCATCCGCCAGCCTCTGTTCAGCTTCTGCCCCGTGGCTGCCGGTCACTGATCTCCACGGAAGGCAGCTCCTCGGGACGCCGGACTCGGCTCTGCTCAGTGGAAGCTCTCCTCGCACCTCCTGCTCAGTTCCCTCCTCTCCTCACTTTTTCTCCAGCCGTTCAGTAACTTCTTCCTGCTCTCTGCTCTCTCCCCTCTTTCTTTCTTCTGTATATCTTCTCCTACTTTTCTGTTAGTATTAATCTGAATGTTAGGAATGTTTACTTTTTCTTGTTTGCTCTATTTCTATCCCCATCTCTCCCTAGGCTAGCAGAACAGTGGTGATCTTTCTGAACAAGTTCTCAGTTGCCTGATTCTATGTGGTTCGCTTCTCAAGTACTGATGGTACCGGAAGTAACTCTCCCCTCTTAAAGCCTTGCTAGGGGCTGAACCCCACACCCAGGACAAACCCAGTGGAAACTTCCACGTGGAGACACAGCCACGGGTGTACACCACACGGACGAAGCAACTCAGACCCCCTGTGACGCGGAGGCACCCTTCCCACTGACCTGCAAATCTCAACACACAAATACGTTTGAAATGAAAAAACAGGTCACCAAGGTGCCTCCAAAGATAAATCACTCCACAAAAGCTGATCCTACACAGACTGAAGTGGATGAAAGTCCAAAGAAGTAAAAAAACTGACAAATGAAGTGAGCAGTGAGCTCAGAGAAGATACAAATAAGCAGTTGAATGAGTTGAGGAAGCAATACAGGGTATGAAAAGACAACTTCAGTAAATACATAGGGGTTCTAAAAAAGAACCAAGCCAAAATTCCGGAGATGGAATCCCAAGAAGTCAAATAAATAACGGACTGAAAAGTCCTGATAGTCGACAGGGTCACCAGCAAAAAGCATATGAGGACTTCAAGACAAGGTGGAGGACAAGGACAGTCAGACGACTAAAGAGAAGAAGGAGAAAGAGATTTCAGAGATCTTGGATGAAGCTAAAAGAAAAAAAATTAAGGCTTGCTGGCCTAGAAGAGGGTATAAAAATACAGACCAATGCCAAAAAATCCAGTCACCAAAATTACTATGGAAAACTTCCCAAACTGGGGAATGAGAAGCATACCCCAGTGAAGGAGGCATTTGGAACCCCACAGACACAACAGAAAAGAACCTCTCCACACCACATCTTAGTAAAAATGCAGAAATTCAGAACAAAGAGAGATGTTAGAAATGCACATCACTTCTAAGTGCAAAGCCCTGCGAATAACAGCAGATTTCTCAACAGAAACCTTAAAGCCAGGAGGGCTTGGAGCACTGCTGACCTAGGGCAGCATATCCTTCGAGGCTGTCCTTCAGAACTGGAGAGGAAATAAACACTTTCCACGACAAACGTAAACTGAAGACATTCACACCCCCACCAAGCCAGCACGGCAGGCCGCAGGTAAGGGGACCCTGCACCAAGACAACCACGGTGACAACTACTAGGCGAAGGGGAGAGCAAACCTCACTGGAGAGCAGTTACACGAACAAGAAGCGGAAATGAATCAGCACCAGAGAAACAGCAAAACAATGCAAACCCTTCAGCACAGACACTTAGAGTCAGCGGCTTCAGCTGTCCACGCAGAGACAGACTGGCGGCCCCTCCCTGTCCACAGGAGACACCTCCTGGTGGAGACACCAGACTCAGAGAAGCTGGGGCCCAACAGCAAACAGGTGACTTCAAACCAAAACCGGTCAGAAGAGACAGAGAGGCCATGAGTATTGGGAAAGTAAACAATTCACCGAAAAGGACAACAACAGTAAGTACACATGTGCGGGATGTCTGCACACGCAGGTTCACAGAGCAAACACCGCCTGACACAAAGGGACAGACGGCCCTGTGTGACCACGGAGGGGGACTTCAGCACCCACCTTCCCAGCCACACAAACACCCAAGAGACGTCAGAGTTAAACCACGCACTACAGGAAGCGGATCTGACAGGGGCCCGCAGCGCGCACCACCCAGCAGCAGCAGGATACACGTTCTTTTCGCAGCCCACGGAACTGTCTCCACGTACACCCACCCGAGGCCACAGACGAGTCTCAGCTCACACAGCAGAACTGAAGGGATCTCACGCATCCCATCAAATCACAGCGGAGGAAGGCTAGAAGCCGACGGACAAAGAAACCACAGAAGCTGCACACACACAGAGGGCTGAGTGACTTACTCTTGAATGATCAGGGTATTGCTGAAGAAACTGGGGAGCAATCTGAAAACTCCCAGAATTAAACAACCCCAGAAGCGTGACATATCAGAACAATGAAAGCAGTATGAACAGTGAGGTTTTAGAGATGCAAGGCCTGCATTACAACAACAAAGCAGTCCCGAATAAGTAACTCCATAATACGTTCTAAATAGAAAAAAAAGGTCAGACCACACCTTCAAACAACAGAAGAGAAGAAATCATAAACATCGAAGGAGAAACCAATGAAATTGAGACTGAAAAAATGCAAAGGATGAATGAATCAAGTTGGTTCTTTGAAAAGATAAACAAGACTGATAAACCCTTGGCTAAAGTTAGCAAAAGAGAAAGAGAAGGTCCACGTTAATAAAATTTGATGAAAAACGCAAAAGTACCAAAGGCACTGCTGAAATCCAGAGGATTATGCGAAATCATCTTGAAAGCTTATCTTCCAGTAATTGGCGACTCCAGGAGGAGTGGGGACCCGGACACAGATCTATCTCACCGAAGCAGGAAGACAAAGAGTGTCAAGCAGATCGCAACAAGCAGTGAGAGGGGTGCAGTACTTAGAACTCCGCCATCTAAGAAAAGCCAGGGCCTGATGGCTTTGCCACCAAACTTGATCAGATCTCTAGGGAGGAACTGGCACCCACGCTTCCACACTCATCCTATGAAGCCAGCAAACTGCCTGCCAAGATCCTGGCGCCTGGGCTGGGCTGGGAGGGAGCAGCGGCTGCCGCGAAGGTCTGGTGCTGCTGGGTCCGGCGGGCAGGGAGAATCGGGCGCAGGGCTGGGGGACCGGGTGACCCACAGGAGCCCTCATGTGCTGGGGTTGGCTGCGTGGCCTCGGGTTCACAGTCCTCTTCTGTGTGCCCGGTGTTTCCGCCCTGCGAGAATGACAGGGATGTCACGGTGTCCAGCAAGCAGTGTGCGGACTGAGTGCAGGTGTCATGGTCACCGCTCAGACCCTCGGCTCCCCTGCGCAGGGCTGTGGCGATGTCCTTGTGGGAAGTGCACTCGGGCACAACTGCAGGGCCCCAGCACACCTGCACCCAGGTGAGTGCAGCCCGGCTGTCCCCAAAATGCACATACAACAGATGTGTTTGCACCCACAAGGGAATACTATTCTGCTTCAAAAAAGGAAAGGTACTGATCTCTGTGTCAGCAGGAATGAACTTTGAAGGCATCACACAAGGTAAACTGAGTCAGTCACAGGTGGACGAGCGAATCTACGCATCTGAAGAACCTGGCGCCTTCAGCTAGAGGTGGAACAGGTAAAGTCAGAGAGGTGGAGGACCCAGGACTGGCAGCAGGGGCGAGGTTTTCTGGCAGGAGGGGACACCCCGAGGGGAGGCTGGCGGCCAGCAGGGCCGCCGTGCTCCAGGCCGCGGAGCTGTCCTGGAAATGGCTCTGACAACGACGACGACGACGACGCATTCTGTGTATTTTACCAAGATGAACTTGAGAATCCTCAGTGTGGTAACGATGGAAGACAAAGCTTTTTGGGGGGCAGCACACATCGATGCACTATTTATTCTGTTTTCTTTCTCAAGGGAGTTTTATTTTATTTTTTAAATTAGTGTGTGTTTATGATACGCAATGGCTGTGTCTGTTTTGGGGAACTCGTTCTGACTTTTGAACACAGTTCAGCGACTTGGACTCCTCTTAGGCGCCCTGGGGCAGCTGGAGCTGGGAGGACGACACAGACAAGAACGCTGCTACCCGTCCAGTCACTCATTCATCACAAAGCAGCTTTTAAGAATTTGAATGTAAATAATGTTATGCAGTCCTGGTGAGGGAACCCAGCCCTGAAAAGCATCTTTGAAACATCAACTCTGTGTGGGGGACGTTGTTAGCCCTGGAAATTGCTAGGAAGACCTCAGGTAGGGGGACAGCCCAGCAGGGAGGGGGAGACCCCAGTCAGGGGTCATTCCCATGTAGATGTGCGGTGGTCAACTCGAAAGTGCAGAAAAAGACTATTCGTGCGCCGGAGAAATTTATATACTGTGCAGCCAACCACTGCGCGTCCTAATTTTAAACAAGTGAAAGGTGCTTTGTTCTCAGCATCTCGTCTGATCGCTGCGGAAGCACATGATCCCCACCGCGGGGCTGAGGGTCACGCGGGGCTGAGGGGAAGGGCACCGCTTCCTGAAGGTCTGGAGCCTCTCGGCTGGAGGAGGCCGCAGCCTCCCTTCCCCCTCCGCGGCCGCTGAGCGCCCACCTCCCTTCCCACTCAGCCGTGAGTCATCTGCATATAATGACTGTGGAATTCATTATCTCTTTGCCCAGTTGCCTTGGTAACTGTTTCATTTAGAATTTGATTTACAGAGTTGAAAGCCACTGTACTCCTTATAATAGACTATCAAATGTGCATGAAATTAAACAACAGAAGCGCACTATGTCCCAGGTGGGGACTTTCCAGGAGAGTGGGACCGGCAGACCCATCTGCCAAGAACAGGGAGGGGGTGTGGCTTCCTGTCTGTCTCCGTTGGCACCACATGTCTTATTTATATTTGTCACTGGGGAGGGGGATTTAAAGTACTGCATGGACCGGGCCAGGACAGGGCTCAGTGTCCAGCGCTCGCTTGGCATGCCCAAGGCCCTGGGTCCATCCCCAGGACCAACAACAAAAGGAAAAGTGAACTACGGGTAAAGATCAGCAGGCATGAGGGATTCTCACGTTGCCGACAGGCCCCATGTGGAGCCCTTACAAGGCTGGACAAAGGAAGGTACGAGTCGGTGTGTGACTGGGAGCTGGGTGTCCCGAGAGGAAGAAGAAACCCACAGATCTGGAATGAGAAGCAAGAAAAACCCGGGGCGGGGTGGGGGGTGGATGGGAATCTTAGCACAGACCGGTGATTTCCAAGAGACACAGGCATTCTATTGGGCGTGTGCATACTCCTGCAGACGTGTGTGCATGTACCTGCGTGCCTGTGTGCACAGGTCCCTGGGGGCATGTTCCTACGTGCACACAGGCCTGTGTGCATACGTGGGTGTACACGTAGGCTCTGAGCACGTTTCCGAGGTTGTCTGCTGGGAGGACTGGATGTGGACCCCCCCGATACCCAATCCTTGGTCCTTGGCACTGCAAAGCCCCGAAAGGAGCAGGGCTCCTCCGAGTGAGGGCTGATCTGGGGGTGCGGGGGTTGGCAGGGCAGCCCCACGAGGACTGGCGACACTGTTAGGTGAGGAAGGGCTCAGAACGGCCCGCCCTCACACGAGGACCCAACAGACAGCGGGAAGCGCTGCCTCAGCCCACTCTGGGACGGCTGGACACGAAACTAACCACGTGCAGGTGAGGTCTGGATGCAGAGGAGCGGCCGCAGCGTGCTCACACCCCCTGCAAGGTCAGGGAAATGGCGGCCAGGAGCAGGAGCAGCCTGCGGCCGTCGTGGGCAGGGTGCAGCAGGTGCGGTGCTGGTGGCCATGCAGGGTCGCTGCTGGCTTCCTGTGGACGGGAGCAGGCAGTTCTCCCCAGCCCCTGGCACGTTCTTGAGAACTGATTGGTTAGAACCAGACTGGCCCACGTGGTCCTCTCTGCTTCCCGTCGGCTCACGTGGCCTGTCCCTCCCCACACTCCCACAGGTGGCGCCTGCCCCCTCCAGAACCCTGAGCTGAACAAACCTTTGTGTTATACCAGTGGGCCCTGTGCAGCAGAGCCCCTGCTGACGTGAGTCTGAAGCTACAGCCACTCCC
>RJWM01032370.1:0-21522 GCA_004363535.1 Dasyprocta punctata | reverse complement strand
ACCCTCAATTCTGAGCACTTCTGCAAGGATGTAAAAAATAGGACCTTCCTGGGGTTGGCAGCCAAATGATTCATAAATGTCAGTAAAGAACGTGATTTTACACGTTTGACTCCCATTTCATATGGTGCTGGGAGCTAGGCTGTCTCCTTCCTCCTTAGCAGCCCCCTACAGAGTCACAGCACTCTTTTTTTTTTTTTTTTTCTTTTTGGTTGCTGGGATGAGACCAAACACTTTCCAGCCACTAATTTTAGATTCTGGCTGGAAAGTTGAGGCCCTTTCCCATTGAATCACTCCTAGCGGCTCCCAGCCACTGTCGCTCTTTTTGCCCAGCAGAGCAGCAGGTAGTTGATCTTAGGCAGAGCATCTGGAACCATGTTCAGGCATCTCATGTCCCTCACAGTATGAGTGCAACCAAACCACCTCTTCTCTCAGGGTCTCAGCTTTCCCATCTGTGAAACAGGTATGGAATAGAGAGTAGAACTCAGGACCCCAAACTCGAAAAGCCCAGGGACTTTTGTTGACTTTTGTTCCACTTTTTTCTCTTTTCATGCTTTCCCTGCATGGAGCAGGGGCGGTATGAGCTAGGGTCTTGTCTCCCAGTGGTATCTGAGGGTACCAGAAATCAAGACAGGGAGAAAGCAGAACTTTTATTAGTCTCTGATCTGTGATTCCAGGCAACAGAGTTAGGATGTCAAACACCAGTACTTAGAGGGGCTGAGCTGGTTTCATTTGGGACTTGGGAATGACAGAAAGGACCCTGTCTAAAGAAGCAGCCTCTGTCAGCTCCAGCAACTTGCTACCCTAGGAAAATGTGGAGTTCCAATTTCTTTTCTTTCTTTCTTTCTTTCTTTCTTTTTTCAATTTTTAAAAGAATATTCATTGGAAATTAGGATATTATGCAAAAAGAAAGTCTCAATTTAGAAATGTTGGCAACTAATTAAAGAAATACCATATGAATTTTAAAGAAATTATTATTTCTTTTTATAGGTGTGATAACACTATTGCACATTTTAGATATTTTTTAAAGCTTTTCTTTTTGGAGATATACTGAAATATTTATAGAGGCAATGACATGGTGTTTCAAATTTGCTTCAAAATAATACAGAAGGGAAGAAAATGGGGTGGGGTCCAAACCTATGCTCTCCAAAACCTACATTTGCAACATTAACAGTATATGGTTGTTTGAATTTAAATTAATTAAAATTAAATACAATTAAAAATTCAGCTCCTCAATCAGACTAGTCTCATTCCAGGTGCTCAGTAGCTGTATGTGGCTAGAGGCTACTGTGCTGGGCAGCACAGATACAGAATTTTCCATCAGCAGAGTCCTATTGGATGGTGCTACCCTGCATAAAGCAAGGTTATCAGGAATCAGTAATTGTTGACCAGAATGATGGTAGGTAGGGGATCATTAGTTTATTCTATCTACTTTTGTATATGTTTAAAATTTGCTATAATAAAAAGTTTCATGAAAGAATTAGAGGAAAAAATACTGCATGGGCCAAAGATACCCACCCTCAGGTTGGATTTTCCCAATTGCCATAGATTGGCAACCTGTGGTCCAGCAGTTCAGTATCATGGAACTGAGCATTACAAACCCTTGAGTTATAGTCATAGCTAAAACCATACGAGTTGTTGAGATTATCTGGTTTGTCCTCCAAACTGATGTCAAAGTCCCTGCTACACTATTCTTGCCAAAGTCAGCTCCTTTTCTCTGCATATTCCTGAAAATTAATTGGAGCTCATGCCCTGGGGAGCATCCCACATTGTGTCTGGTGGCCTACTTGATAGGGTGTTCTTGCTTTTATTCAAAAGATGCTGCCTCCCTTTAACCTGGGATCATCATTGGTTTCCATGCCATTGAAGAAGCCATACAGCATGCCGCACCTTCCTTCCTGGATGGGGCTCAGTAGGTGATGGTTATTGAGAGTGAGGATCCTTGGTCTCCCTCTCTTGTGTCCTCTTGTTACTAAGCATGCAGGATGGGCTGCAAGAATAGTAGCAAGAGCTGGGCCTGGTGGTGCACGCCTTTAATCCCAGCACTCAGGAGGCTGAGGTAGGTGGAGCGTTGTGAGTTTGAGGCCAGCTTGAGTTACAACATGAGTGCAAGGCCGGCCTGAACTACATAGTGCGACCCTGTCTCAAAAAACCAGGGCTAGGAGTCTGACTCAGCAGCTTAAGCACCTGCCTGGCAGGCATGAAGTTGTGAGTTTGATCCCCAGTGCCACAAAAAAAAAAAAAAAAAAAAAAGAATAACAGCAAGAGTAAATATTTTCTGAGCATGTACTATGTGACAAACCCTGTGTGTTTAAGTTACTCAAGGCATCACAGGAGAACCTTAAAAGGTGGGACTATCACCATCCCCACTTCACAGTGGAAATGGGAGCTCTGACCAGCAAAGAAACTTGCCCAAGGTCACAATCCAGGGAATCATGCTGCCTTGATCTGCACATGGGCCAGGAACTTTCAGCCACTCTGTGTTCTTGCCCAAGTCCTGGGAAAACTCACACAGATTTCTCAACTGGACTTTACAGGTGGAGTAACTGAACACCAGGTAGTGAAGCGACTCACCCAAGATACTCATCCCAAAGGTTCTAGTTGACTCTTATCAACACCTATTAAGTACCTACTGCACACAGGGATTTTACTTTTCCATCTCCCATCAGCAAACCTGTATCATCCTGGAACCTACCCAGGGTTGTTGCTATTACCTCTTCAGCATTGTCCTTAGCCTTGGCCCGCTGATAGTTCAGAAGGCCTAACAGACCTCAGCATTGCGCGCATAACTGCAGAAGGCTTCCACACTGCCTGAGTGTCTGCTGATCAACTGCAGACCCAACATTGTTTCCTTCAAAGACCCTCGTGTTGCAAGAACTTGTTACAGATGTTACCTAAGCTCCAGGTGCAAGGCCACCAGTGTTTTGTAGGGTCTGCTCCTGGCTAGTCACCTATGAGGCAGAGAGAAGAGAGGTAGGCCCTGACTCCTCAAACTTTTTGATCTGGTGGGAAAACCTGTCTGGGGGGCAGCCTATCACAGAGAAGGAACTGGGCTTCAGTGTTTTTGTTTCTGCTTCTCCAAACAGTACATGACTGATTATTTTGCAGGAATACATTTAAATAGCAGAAGGTAGGATGGCATTGTGAACTTAGGAACCTGCTCTGTGGCTTCAGATCTTAGCTTTGCTGCTTACTACCCAGGAGGCCATTCTTCTGTCTGCCTCAGTTTCCATACCTGTAAAACAGGACCAATAATGCTAGTTACAGAGCACTACTATGTACTGAGTATTGTGCAAAACATGTCCCATGTATGAATTCAATAAGCCTGCACACCAGCCATTCACAGGGACCATTATCCTCATTTCATGGATGGGGAAGATGAGGCTCAGAGATGTCATATGATTTGCTTAAGACCACACAGCTTATTAGTGGAAGAACTCAAGTTTTGTCTCCACAGTCCTTACTCTTCATTACCATATTTTCCTACACGGCAGGATTGCCACGAAGACCCATCATCTAATCTAAGTCTTAATAAATGACAACTGCAATTTTCAGTAATATCTGATTTTTAAAATCCAGGTGGGTGTGTACTATGTTTCTTGATTAATTAAAAAGCAAAATAAAACCTTCAAGCAATATAAGAAGTATCTAATTAGTAAGTAGGAATCTCCCTTAACCTTACCCCTGAACCCCAAGAGATAATGAGTGGAAGGGAATCTTTCTTTTCCATGCTGTCTAAGGTTTCAATGAGAGTGTCTATAGCTCTTCCATAAACAAACAAACAAACAAACAAATAAAAAACTGCCAAGCAATTTTCATTTGAGATTTTAAAGACAAGGACATTTCCTGGTTGAGGGGATAGGAGGTGTGGTCTGTGGAGCAGTGGCTGTGTGGGTTTGTTCAGAGGAAGTTTCTCAAAAGAAGTAACAATGAGCTCGTCTTTGAAAGATGTGCAGAAAATTTCATGGGGAGGAGTATGAAAAAGGATATTGCTGGAGGAGGCAGCCCCTCAGCATAAAAAAACACATACTTTGATTTGGGGAGGAAGAACAGCAGATCAAACTGGGGCTAGAGCAGTCAGGAGATGAACGGGCAGAGGCCAAGGGCCTTGATGCCAGGCTAAAGCACTGCAGTGGCCCTAGCGGTACAGGGAAGTGGGGGCTGCCCTGGGACTCCAGAAAGACAGGGTCAGATCCTAGCTACAGAATCCCTGGCAGCAGACAGGACTGCGGGGCAGGGTAGATGATAACTGGAGGCCTATGGGATTTCCCACAGGAGGAGGGATTGGAATACCCTAACAAAGGCAGGGCAGTGCATGGAGGGGCCAGAGTGGATCCCAAACAGCCTCGCTCCTCTCCTCAGGGACTTGGCTCCAACTGCCGGGGTTCAAAGCCATTTCCTGGCAGCCCTCCCTCCTCCCAGTCCCCAGGGCTTCTCCTGTGTGGTCTTTATAGATCAAACAGGGGATGCTGGGCCCAACTGCCGCCTCTGTGTCTGTTAGGAGTGGCTGTTAGGAGCAGCTCTAATGGCCTGTTGCAGCTGGATGGGCAGAGGGAGGAGGTCAGGTGGCGGAGGCAGGATGTCCTGGAGAGGGGTCTCCCTGGAGGTGGGTGTTGAGGTTGAGGCTCAGTGTGCTGCAGCAGCCCTGTGAAGCAGAGAGTCACTGCCAAAAATTCAGGCAGTTGTAAATATGTTTCAGCTGTGGCACTGATTATTCAAAGCAAGACCTTAGACATGGAGCCAACATCAAAAGAAAGTAAGAAATGATGGTGTGACACACAGTTTGAAAAGTGCCTTGGGACCCAACTCCTGACTCATTATATACTTGTAACACAAATAGCAATGGCTAATCACAATTGTTGAGTACTTCTGCATTCCAGGCACTGTGCTAAACTTACATTATTTAATCAGCCAGCCACATGGAGACTGGAGCTATTATCAGAATGTCTGTTTCAAGGATGAGGAAGTCAAGGCACAGACAAGTTAAACCACGTGCCCGAGGTCACAGGAAGCGGCAGATGCAGGATATGGCTGAATTCTAGACAGCAAGTTCTGAACATTTACTATCTGGTGCCAGTGGCGAAGTTGAAGACCAAAGAAGGATCCTGTCAGTTCAGCCTGAAGTAGCTCCCTGTGCTGGTTGCTCCTACTCTGGCCCAGTCCCCCCTGGTCTTACTTGGCTCTTCATAGCAACCTCCCCTGGGGGCTCTGGGAACTCTACTCAGCAGCCATAGTGGCCAGTGCAAAACAAGAAGTCGAGACCTATTCCTCCTCCAGTCATGGCCTCTGAGGACCTGTGTGACTGGGGTCTGCCAGTCTGTCCCCCATCTTCCCCCACTCTCTCCTTGTTCTGCCTCTGCCACCTGAGTTACACCTTGGTCTTCTGCTTCTCTTTGCCTTTGACACCTTTCCCAAGGCATCCACATTGCTCCCACTCACCTCATTCAGTCCTCTGCCTGCGCATCACCTCGTCAGAGAGCCCTGCCTGCGCACCTATCTCAAAGAGCCACACCCTCCTCCCCAGACTCCCTTTAGAGTTTACATTACATGCTGTTGGCATTTTCTTTATTGGTATCTCCCATTAGACTCCTGAACTTCAAGAAGCAAAGAGTTTATCTTGTTCATAACTCTATTTTCAGCCCTTAGAATAGTACCTGGCATACAGCAGGTGCTCCATAAAGATTTGCTAAATGAATGACTGCAGATTAAATGAATGGCTACCATATCACTATGGCTTCAGAGACTTCCTACCCCCTCATGGCCACATGTTCTGTGAATAAATCCTTGCTCTACAGGGAACAAAGCCCAGGCTGATGGCACTAATCATCACCAACAGTTTTGGAAACTAAATGATGGAATCAGCCCTTTGTTAAATCCTTGGCATACATGATCTCATTAAACCCAAACAATCCAAGCAGTGAGTAGATACCATTATGGCCCCTACTTTAAAAATGAGATGAGAGATTATGTGGCTTTTCAGGTCATATATAAGAAGTAGTAGAGCCAAGATTTGAACTGAGAACCTTTGAATCCAGAGTTTATGCTCTTAGCCATAATGCCAAGAATGTAGCTTCCCAAAGGGGAAGCCCAGAGCCAAACTTCCACAGGTCCCTGACTCATTTCAGAACCTCTTCAGTACAGGGCTTGTTAGCAGGCAGAGGGAGTGGAGCTGTGGCTTAGACATGGAGCGGGTGTTGGAGGGAGGCTCTCAAAGCCCAATTGCCTCCCTTTACTCTCTTTCCAATTCCAGGTGCCTGGATCCTGACATCCTGGGAGGAATCCCATGCCAGAACTCTCACACTAATTGGCTTAGCAAACCATGCTTATCTGGGCAAAGCTGGGCCCATGAGTTCAAGATTAGTGAAAGCAGGATTCATGGCTTACTGCTCTACTGCCCACAGGGTCAGAGGAGACAGGGTTAGGACTTTAATTGGCTTAACAGTCTTCAGTGGCTTAACAGCTCAGAGGATTGGCACAGGGAGGGAGGGATGAAGACAAAAGCTGATGACCAGCCCACAGCCAGATTTGTGCCCTACCAAATGATCTGTTTGCTCTCTGTCAGGGTCTCAATCCGTGACCGCATGGAGACATTGCTCTGGGATCCCCTAATACAGCTGGTGATGCCAGGGATGACTGTGCTTGGGAATTAGACAAGGTTGGGTAGGTACCACTTTTCCCCAACTTACTCAGAGGTGAACTTGAACAAGTTACTTGATTTCTCTGAGCCTCACTTCTTTATCTGATAAATGGGTGTACCAGTAGCCAGAAGAGGGAAGATTTCAAGATAAGATGAGATTGCATGCCTGGAACATTTCACGTGGGGCCTTCTGGGATATGGTAGGTGTGTAGTGTCTGTGAATTTCCTCATTTTAGGTTTAAAGTAATAACATCTTTAAAAGTTTCATTCTGAAACTTTTTTTTTTTTGAGACAGGATCTTGCTTAATTGCCCAGTCTGGCCTCGAACTCATAATCCTCCTGCTTCAGCCTCCTGAGTAGCTGAGATTACAGGTGTGTGCCATCATACCAAGTTTAATAACATCTCCTGTGTAAAAGAGCCTTACCAATTATGAAGCGGTTGCCTGAGGTTATAAAGAAAGAAGGCCCACAAATGCATTTCTTTTGGTTGATACTATTTTTAAAACTCTTAATTAGTAGTTGAAAATTGGGAGAGTTCATACAAAAATCCCAGTTTCCCATTTCTTTTGAGAAATCAAGATTTGACAATATTGGGTTCCCAATTTCTCATGGTACTGACAGGGTAGCTGGGTAGCAGTTCCTCTTGTCTAGGACACTCCTCCTCACAATGTCCCCTTGTGTGACACCCCATGTACCTATGTCTGTGCTATCTACCTGACTCTTCAAAGCATTTACCTTTTGCTTTTGCGTGGCACAAGCCTAAGGAGTTGAAAAATATCTTTATGATTAAAATTATTTTTTCAGAGTTGGGGGTGTAGGATTAGGAGGTAAATGACTGGCCAGTCTCTCAGATTTGACCCTGCAGTGTTCCAAGATATATCTCCTTTCTCATCACCCTGGCCCACCACTCAGAACATCTGCAAAAATTTCTCAGTGTGGGAAGCAAACATGTCATGCCAACATTACTTAATTTTCAGGAATGACAGTCCCAGGGGCTTCCATATACCTTTTCTGGATTTCTCTCAGCCATTTAAAACTAAAGACTCCCAGCCATTTTAGAACTAAAACTATAGGGAAAGGATTCAGAGACCTAAACTCTGAAAATACACCCAGAATCAGAATTCTAGATTGGTTAGCATGACCTAATGTGGATTTTTCAATTCCAGTAGCTATCTCCATGAAATCTCCCTGAATTGACTGCAGAACCTGGAGTCAGAGAGAACAGTCAGTTGTTGGTAATTCCTTCCAGCTCTGCAGATCCCAACCCCTCTTCTCTCTTTATGTGATCTCTACTCTGTGTAGGGATGAAGAACACAGCAGGTCACTAACTCATTTCAGAACTTCTCTGGAATGCAGGGCTTGTTAGGAGGTGAAGGGAGCAGTGCTGCACTCTGGACATGGATGGAATATTTGAGGGAGGCACCCAAAGCTAATTAGATGACCCTAACCTGTTCCGAGCAGCAGTTGGGGGTCCCAGCAGCATACAAGGACATCATGAGGCACCAGAAAGGCATATTCCACCCTTTAAGATCTTCAGATCTAATCTTCCTATTTCACATACAGGGAAACTGAGGCCCATAAATGTGGAAACCCCAGCCAAAGTCACTTACAAACCAAGATAAAGAAGCAAGTTTCTTTTAAAGTATCTCTGCAATCCAGCACTTTCTCCACAATGCACTGTTTCCTTATCCTTAGCCACATGGTCCACTTCTCTCCCCCTCTTTTCATATTCTTATCTCAGTGCAACAGAAGCTTGACTTTCTGTCATCCTGGGATCTTGGGATCTCAAACTCATAATTCTTCAAGCTTGTGGGAGGGACATTATAGGGACAGAAGTGCAAGGTGGATAAATTGAACTCGGATTTTGAAGGCAGAGAATCTTGAATCCTAGTGTTCCAGTTCCTTGCTGTGTGACCTTGGGCAAGGATGTCCCTCTCTTAGCCTCCATTCCCTCATCTTTCAAGTCAAAGTTATAATACTAACTACATGACAGGCTCATTAGGATGGGTGCAGAAGGTAATGCAGGTAAAAAGGTAACCAGTAGGCTTGGCACAAAGTGAGTCCTTAATAAAATAATTGTTATAGAACTATGAATTAGGGCTCTCAATACTAACTGAATGCCTAAGAGAATGGTCCAGGTATAATCAGAGGGAAGAGTGGACAAACTACTGCACACTCATGCGCACACGCACATATGCGCGTGCGCACACACGTTCACGCGTACGCTCTGTCTAGGTTGTTCCATGCCTGAGACTTCTAAAGCTAATTTCCCCCCCCCCAAAATCTAGGACTCTGGGTATTAAAAATACTATACAAACTACACAAAACATTTCCATAGGCCAGATTCCACTCACAGTCATTAGATTGTTACTCCTGCAAAATCATCTCATACTAAGCCTCTCATTTGACAAATGGGGAAATTGCGGAAATCGATTTTAATGAAGAAAACATGGAGCTAAGTGGACTCTTAGCCATTTCCAGCCACTCCCCTTAGGATCTCCTGCCTCTGGTCACTTTTTGCCCTACTTGAGGGAAACTCAGTCTACATTCAAGAATGAAGAGACGTATTAGCTATTAGTTTCTTGTAAGTGGATTCTGAATGGGGAGGAGGGTAGCCAGTGAGTCATGGGGCAGCTGGCCCACTTTAGGCTGGAGGGAAAGGGGGATGAAGCTTTGGCTACCAAGAATAGGAAGTTACCATTTCAGAATCTAAAAATAACTTTCACCATCTGTCCACTCAGGCACAGAATGATAAATGCAGATTAGTTTCTGGATGTAGACGTGAATATTTTTATGTGTCAAGCTAATAATAATAATACTACCTTATGTGGATAGTGCTCCACTCCTTTTTTGCCCAGGACAAGCTAAGTGGAATATATACATCATCTTGGCAGGCATAAATGGGGAGACCAAGGCAGAAAGAGAATCCACAACACAGCAAGTGTGACACAGCATGTGAGCAGTTGGGACAAACCCTGGGTGTTCTTTTTCCAACCCTCAGCCCAGAACTGGATATTCTGAGTTAGACAGACTGCTTAACAAGTAGCAGAATAAATATAACAATAGTAATGATCACCCTTTATATCTCTAGAGTGAATGTTTCCATGCTTCCCCACATTTTTGTTATAATCATCATAATCCATTGCATTCCCAAAATATGTTTCAGTCTGCAGGGTCCTTGTACAGACCTTCTCTTTCCTGACCATAATAATAGGTAAGAAAAATGTAATGGTAAGCCAATGAGTTGAGAACAGTAGAGGGGTCTCCCTTCTTATACAGCTGAATAAACAGATACGGAGGGAGAAGGAGGTTTGCCTACAATCATATAGTAAGTAAATTCATTTGTCACTGTACAGTAGAGCTCAAAATACTAGAGCAATTCAGATTCAAGAGAAGCCCTCGGTTTAGAATTCCCCCTCTCCAATTAACTCTGCACAGCAGGCACCCTCAGTCCTGGCAGAGAAAGAAACCTGGAAGCGAGCAGCTTGAACCAAGCCTCAGTTTTGCTGTACCATCCTAGGATTAAAGGGCAGCTAGTGATTATCTAATGTCAGATTCAAGACTCCAAGTCGCCTTGCCCCTTAGGGAGGAGGAAGGCACTGAAAGAAGCAAGAAAGCTTCCCAGTTGGGTTCGGCATACCTTTCCTCAAAAAGCTGAAGAAGTTTAGGTGGGATAGTCACTTGGCAGCCTCAAATTCTATCTCTCTTGGGAGGTCGAGAATGGGCTGCAATTCCAAACTGAGCTTCCTTGAGAGCAAGGAAGGACTTCGGAGCTCTTTCCTAAGTTCAGGCTTGACACACAGACAGAGTGGGAGGGTCAAGGCTGGAGAAAGCTCCGTAGCTCCGTTCCAAGCCTCACACTTATCCTCATGAGCCCTGGGCCCCCCTCACTCACATATCCCGAAGAGACTCTTCTCCTTTCACTTTTTGGCCCATCCCCTCTCTTCAGGTTGGGCAGGACGGGGGTGGGAAGGGGTCAGAAGAACCTGACTGAAAAGAAATCAGAACTGCAATAGGGTGGGGCGGGGCGGAGGTCAGGACAGGAGGGGGTTCTGCAAAGGTCAGAGCAGGCTGGGGTGGCAGGCCGCTCCTCGTCACTCCCACTCCTCGGACTCCGCACCCTCCACCTGCTCTTCTCCTACCTCCAAACCTGGCCAAGCTGCAGGAGGTGGACGAGGGTCTGCAGTAGCCAGACGCAGAGGCGGCAGCAGCGGCGGCGATAGGCGCTGCCGGAGGAGGGCCGGACACCCAGCTCGGGGCCGCCTTCCTCGGTCCCGAAGGCGCTGGCGCTGTCCTTGGTGCTGATGGCGAGCCCGCCGATGTCGCTGTCCTTGGTGCTGACAGCGGGTCCTGGGGCCCCTGCAGGCTCCGAGTAGTCGTAAACGAACCAGCGGAAGCTGAGCAGCTGCACGACCAGAGAGGGCAGGAGCACGAAGAGCAGCGTGAGGCCGAAGTAGATGGGCTTACCCTGCAGGTAGTAGGAGGCCGCCAGCCACAGGTCCGTGGCGCCGTCGGAGAAGAACACGAGCAGCGCGCACAGCACCCAGCAGCAGTCCCGCAGCTCGTAGCGAGGCCCCGCGCCGCCCGTCGCGGCCACCTCCGGGCCCTCGGGCCCCGCCGTCGCCTCCCCGCGCCCGCCGGCACTGCCTCGGGCGCCCCCGGCCGCCCCCTCGGGCTCCGGGCCGGCCGTGGCCGCCGCTCCATCCGACTTCGCGGCCATGTTGGCGGAGCAGGAGGCGGGAGCGACTTCCGGGCGGCGGAGGGGTGCGGGGCGGGGAGGACCCTGCGCGGGCGTCTCCCTCCTCCTCCTCCTCCTCGCTCCTTCTCCTTCTTCTCCTCCTTCTCCTCCTCCTCTTCCTCCCGGGTTCTTCAATGATTCATTCTTCTCGGCGCTGACCCGCCCGGCCTGTGGCCCCTCCGAGGAAGGGAAGAGGGCCAGTGAGGGGACAGCAACCCAGGTCACCCTCTCCCTCCTTCCTTGGAGGCGTGGGGCCCCAACCACATCCTTTCGTTTCTCACCTACCCGCTGGACTCCACTTCTTTATAGCCCACTCCCCACCCTCTCCTCCTCCATTTGTTCCCCCACTCCCTGGGGCAACCTGGGTGCGAGGCTATGGTTTTGGAATGAAGGGGCTGAGGGACCAGCTGCTTGGGTGGGGCCCCCAATAACCTTTCAGCAATCACTGTGTGCTAACGCACCACTTTCTAGTTTCCTGAGTGTTCTCTTATTGCTACACTCCCTCCTTTGATCTTGAGAAACCTTTTTTCTTATTGTCTTCGTTGGGAAGCTGAGAAAACAGCAGCTCCAACAGTTGCCGTCTCCAGCCTCCCCCACCCCCAATTTCATCTGGTCATAGCCTTGTTAGAGAAGAGGGGCAACCCCAAGGGGGAGGGGCTGGGAGGAAACACCAGGAAGAGGGCCAGCGAGTCTTAGTGCCCAAGACTGGAGGGCATGTTATTCCAAGAAATCTAGATCACAGGTCGGGGTGGGGAGGTGGGACTGGAGAGTTCTAAGGGGTGAGACCCTGAGGGGCCAATAGGTGCCTTTATCCAGCAGGCAGTGGGGAACTGCTGCAAAATTTGAGCGGTGGTCATGTTATGGTTTAGAAAAATCAGCAGTCAGAGTAGAAAAGTGATCACAGAGAAGCAGCTTGGGCTGAGGAGACCAGAGGGAGATTAGAAGGATGACCCAGGGGAGGAGGTAGAGTCTCTCACATGTCTTGGATACAACCAGTTCATATCTGTGCCCCCCCCCCAGCTCAGAATGAATATTTCAGGGCATTTTTAAAATATAAACTCTTTGACCGTCACTGTGCTGAGCACTGTACAATTACTAACTTACTCTATCCTCAAAATTTGTGAGATTGTTCCCATTTCTCCCTCCTGTTTTATTGATGAAGCTGAGTCCCCCCCAAAAGTGACTTAATTTGTTCAAGTCATGCAGTAAGTATTAGAGCCAAATTCAAGTCCTTCATCCGGCTTCAGAACAGGTTTTGGTTCTTCTCAAGGGACGTTAAAGAGAAGAGGAGGAAAGGAGATAAGACAGTCTGCCTGAGTGGCAGGAAGGGAGATGAAGGGGGACAGCTGCCCTGGGCTGGGAAGGAGCAGCCATCTGCAGCCCTGCAGCCTGGCATCTCCTTCGTGTCCAGGGACTGTTTTGGTCTCAGTAATGCTTAGAAGGTTGGGGTATCATCTGTTGCCTAAAACTGGAAACAGAGTAAGAGGAATTAGGGATGAAGGGAGTTTTCCAGGCTGGATTCAAGGCTGACAACCCATGTTTAGACTAGGGGAAGTGTCAGTTGATCTGGAAGTCTGAATTCCAGTGTGATTCAGAAAGAAGCATTTCTGTGTTTTTCTCTCCTATGACCTTAGGCAGAGAGATATATGGAAGGCACACAATAGAAGACAAGTTTTTAGGTCTGATGCTCTGGAGCCAGAAAATCTGGGTTTGAAATCCATCCATCTCTTTATCCCTCCATGACATTTGGGTAGGCCATCTAATATCTCTTAGCTGTAGAGGAAAATAACATGTGACAAAACTAGTGCCTTCCTCCTAGAGCTGTTGTGAAGATAGTTGTTGGGAATTAATAACTGGGATGATGCTTCCCACATGAAGCCCACCTGGATCTCCCACACAGCTGTGCCCTGTTCCCCATCCCTCAGAGAAGTCTACCTGACAGTTACCTGTTATGAGTCCCCCCCGACACACTTTAGTCTTTTCCTTCTTAATGTCAGGGCACTGGGAATTTATGTTTGTCTATTTGGAATTGCCTGGGAGTTCTATGAGGGTTGGGACAAGGCATTTATTTTTTTCACCAAATCTCTTAGTTCTGTGTCTGGCACTCAGGAGGTATTCTATAACAATTACTGAATGAATTATCAACCCTTCAATATAGGTTCCATTATTCCCCTCAACTTATGAAGGTGAGTATTCAGATAGAGGTAAAGACTTACAGAATTATTAAATCCATCAGCATGTCAGCAGCTGTACTAAGAATTTTAGTGATAGTGCCACATGTTATCCTCAAACCAGCCATTTTTTTGGGTAGAAGCTGAACCCAGAGGTAGTGCTGTCATAAGATCATTTGTCAGGAAGTAGCAACGCTGGCATTCAGGAACTCTCTGCTAGAGTTTAGGTGACTAGAGGGAATGGTATTGAGGAAGCTTTGGTGGTGGTAGGTCTGAAGTGTGGGTCGGGTATAGGGGTGACCTACCTGTCAGGGGTACTGCAGAGGAGACTCTGTCTGGAAGGAGTTTGAACTGCTATGTTCTGAGTGACCCACAAGTTTAGTAATTCTGGCTGGAACAGGACATGTGGGTGGTATTCCAGTGGGTAGGGACAGCTTGGGCAATGTCTCTGCAGTGGAACTGAGAAAGTTGATCATGGTGATCCATAACTATAATCTCAGCACCCTGGAGGCTGAGACAGGAGGATCATGAGTTCAGTTCAAGGCCAGCCTGGATACGTAGTGATACCCTGTCTAAATTTTTAAAAAGGACTAAGAGAGGCTGAGTCTGACTGGCATGAAGGGAGAAGGGAGCCACAGCTGGCTGGATCTGGACAGGCCTTCTGAGAGCTCATCCAGCTCCCTAAGCCCCTCTCATTTTATAGACAGACACTGAGCCCCCAGAGAGAGGTGCCTTATTAGCAAGTGACAGGCAAGTCTGGAAACCTTTGTCTAGTCCCCAAGGCACGGTGCCTGGACTATACTGGAGATCACTCAGAAACAGCTCTCGCTGCCTTTCCTTACTTAGCCTCACTTTGGGATTCCATTGAGAGCTCGGTCCTTGCCTGCTGCGTCCTTGGTTTGGACCAGTTCTCAATCATTTTTCTTTAGCTCCTACTAAGATATTTGCACCCATGCAAACTATGCACGAGGCAATTGATATTTGTTATTTATAACAGCAAATATCAGGAATGACCCAGATGCCTATCAGGAGACTGGTTAAAAAAATCCATGGGCCCCCTAACAACAGAAGAGCCTGGAGCAGTGAACACTCCATGTCCTGATACAGAAAGGCCTTTGCAGGGAAGAACAGGGACAGAACAGGAATTAGGCTGGTTAAAAAGGGGAGAGAAATAATCTGTATTTTACACTGCATGTGGTGGCCCATGCCTTTAATTCTAGCACTTGAGAGTCTAAGGCAGGAAAATCTCAAGTTTCAATCCTCCCTGGGCTACCTAGAAAGTCCCTGTCTCAAATTAAACAATTGAAAACAAAAAACAAAACAAGAGTTTGGGATGTAGCTTATTGGTAGAGCACCCCTTGGGTCAAGCTCCAAGTATTTATTTATTTATTTATTTATTTATTTATTTTTTTGTGGCACCGGGGATTGAACTCACAACCTCGCACCTGCCAGGGCAGGCGCTTAAGGCACTGAGCCAAACTCCCAGCCCAAAGCTCCAAGTATTTAAAAAAACTCTATTTTATATGTTTGTACATGCATGAAGAAACCTTTGACATTTACATAGGAAAATAAGAGATTCCTGAAGGGGCACTGGGCAGAAGGGGATAAGGATGGGAGGGAAACATCATTGCCTTCTTACAACTTTTTTTGGAATCATGTGAATATATTTTCCCATTAATAAAGTAAAATAGTAATAGGAACAGCTGCTACTCAGCTCCCACTGGGTGTTGTAACCCAAGGATGGGCAGGCAGTCAGTATGGTCAGATGTTCCAGTTATTCAAGAAAAGTCAGAAGTCCCAGTTTCACTACAATATTCTTGAATTTTAAACATTGGCTCCAATTTTTCACCAGCAGTTTCCAGGCCAGTGACTAAGTCAGTGGGTCAGACGTGGCCTGAGGGTCACCACTTTTCAACCTCAGCCCAAGAGGTTTCCTGCTCCCAGTGCTGGAGCTCTCAGCACCCCAGGTCTCTGCCTTGGGCAGGGAGCTACAGGGCCAAAAAGCATCTCACCCTGCCTCTCGGCACTATCCAACCCCTCCCCCTTGGAACTGTGACATTTGGGGCTTTTAACTCAAGATGTGGAAGTCAGAGAGGGGTTATGAACTCTCAGATAATTTTCTCCCCTAGGGCACTGCAAGCCCGAAGGCCCAGCTGTCTCCTGCTGCCCACCCATCTGTCCCTGGGAGATGGGGACAGGAGTGAGGCTGGCAGTGAGGGGGTGGGGAGGTGTCTCTGTTCTGAGCTGCAGATCACTGGGCTCTGGTCAGACCCAGAATCTAAGAGAAACCCAGAGGCTGCTAAAAAAGAAGAGGGGCTAGTTGTCATGTGCCAAAGTAATTCGCCAAATTACTGAATCTAAAAGCAGGAAAGGTCCTAAAGGCATCTCGTTGAACTCTCTGTTAGACATACAGGGAAACTAATCTCCGCTCTCTGCTACACTGCCCCAGGCCAGGGTTTTGCCATCCCTCTCCTGGACTTCTGGACTGCCTCAACCTCCTCACTGTGTCCGCTGCAGTCTCTTTCCCTCCTAGAGTTTAATCTCCACCTGCAGCACCCTTGGTCAGAGGGCATTTCCTCAAGGGAAACCCAACCAAATTTGTATCTTCTTAGAACCTTCTGCCTACTTCCTACCTCCCTTTGAGCCAAAGTCCTCATCTATCTCAGTGCTTCCAGTCTCTCCTGCTCACCTTTCTTTTTTTTTTTTTTTTTTTTTTTTTTTTTTTTTGAGGCAGGGTCGCACTATATAGCTCAGGCCGGCCAAGCGGGCCTCAAACTCACAACGCTCCTCCTACCTCAGCCTCCCGAGTGCTGGGATTAACTGCTCACCTTTCTGACTTGTCTCCTACTGTCTTTCCCTCGCTCCCCCTGTTCCAGTATCTTTCACAAACCAACCTTCTTCCTGCAGGGCTTTTATTCCTGCTTTTCCCCGATGTGTTCATGAGCCTCCATTTTTCCTTCCTTCAAATACTTCCTGTTCAGAGGACTCTTCTTGGTCACCACCGTGGACATGCACACTACCCCCCTCCTGCTTTGTTCTCAGTTCCCTGCGTGTGTTACTACCAAACACTATCGCGCACCTTGGTTTTTTTGTTGCCTAAGAACATCAGATCTGGGAAGGCAGCAGGTTGCCTGGACTTCACCACCGTCTCCTCAGTGCTTTATGGAGTCTGGCAAGGAGCAGGTGCTCAGTGATCCTGCAATGGGGGAGGGCACAGGCCTACAACTCTGGTGACAGCCAGTCCTGGCTCTGCCATTACCTGCTCAGATGGTCTTAAGCAAGTCATCTCAGCTCTGCAGCCTGTTTCCTCATTTGTAAAGCCAACGAATCACTAATATACCTCCAGTCCAACAAAGCTGGTGTGTCCCCTCCCTTCCAGGCTTTCTTCCCTGTAGAACCCAAAGTCTGAAATAAACATAATCTCTCTCTCTCCCTCCACTCTGCCTTTTCTTTCTTTCTTTCTTTCTTTCTTTCTTTCTTTCTTTCTTTCTTTCTTTCTTTCTTTCTCTCTGTATTAACAGTTGAACCCAGGGCCCCATAAACGCTTGGAAAGTGCTCTACCACTGAGCTACACCTCCAGTCCATATTTACTTGTTGAGTAGTTAATACATTCACATGGTCTCAAAACTCAAAGGCACAACAGGGCCACACTGAAAAGTGCCTGTCTTACCATCCTCCAGCCACCAGCTCTTCTTCCCAGAGGCAAGTGATGATACAAGTTTCTTATATGTGTCTCTCCTTCCTCTCCACCTGTCTCTTCTCTGTCTCAGTCACCTACTCCAGTACCCACCTCCACTGTTTTAAAACAAATGACAGCTTACTTATACATAGCTCTGTGTTTTGCCTCCTTTTATCCAACTGTTTTGGAGACCACTGTACCTCAGTGGTGAGTGCCTCATTTTCTTTTGTGGCACCAAATTTTCCATTGCATTGCTGTGCCATCCTCTACTTCACCGGGTATGTCATCTAACCAGTGTCAGGTAAGTTTTCTTCACCCTCAGATGACACTCCAATAAGTAATTTAGTGGCCATACCATTTTGGATCTCTGTAGAAGCAATTCCTAGCAATGCACTTGCTAACCAAGTGGTGTGTGTGTTTATAATTTTGATACATACCCTTCCAGGCACTTACAGATTCATCTTTCAAATGCCAACCTTGAGTGAAGATATTTATAAAATGCCTTTTAAATGGACTGCAGTAAATCCTCCAGACTCCTTACAGATAAATAAATCATGTCACTTTACTAAATCTCAGTCTCCTCTTCAAGAAAATGGGTATTGGCATGGCATGGTGATACTTTCCTATAATCTCAGCCCTCTGGGAGGTTGAGGCAGGAGGATTGCAAGTTCGAGCCCAGCCTGGGCACTTAGTAACTTAGTGAGACCCTATCTCAAGATGAAACATGAAAAAAGGTGGGTCTGGGAATGTAAAAGCCCTAGGTTCCATCCCTAGTACCACAAATACATACATAATATGTAATTTATGTATCTAGTATTTATACATGTAAAATAAAATAGGGTAGTGGTGAAGGCCAAATGAGGTAGTGCATGGAATATACATACTCAGCATGGTTTCTGGCACATAACAGGGCCTCTTGAAAGGGTAGCTATTCCTGTTGTGCTTAATGTTATCTTCTGTCCCAGAGAGCTTTGTGGAACAGGGGCCTTGTCTGTTTTGGTTACTGCTATCGCGTAGCTTCTGGTTAATAGTAAGTGTTCAATAATTATTTACAGAGTGAGCCACTTTCCAGCTTTCCTCTGCCCACCAGGCCTTCCTTTGTGACCCAGACCCTCCCTACCCATTCAGTCTCTCCTGTCGCCTTCTCCCCTTGTCCTTGGACTCCAAATATTCCCCTCCTCCAGGCTCCTTCCTGCCACAGTGTCTTTGTTTCTTCTGGCTGATACACTTGTTCTACCCCACCCCTACCCATAACCTTTCCATCTGCTTACTTTATTTCTAGACATCTTTAAATCTCATCTGAAATGTCACTTTCTCCAGAAATCTTCCTCCACCCTCTCTACAACCTCACTGGACTCTTGAGTGTTTCATTTGTGGCTATGACAATTAGAAATGTTACATGCATGACTGTCAGTCTTGGCCTCAGGGCTGAAAGCCCCAAAGGCTTGAGACTGGGCCTGTCTTGGTTAGCATCAGACCTCCAGGGCAGGGCACAACATCAGTGCTCAGTAACCCTTGCCTGGAATGAGTGAGTGAGTGACTGAAAGCCGACAACCATTTTACAGAGGGGTTGAGTCCTCCCACCCCTGCCCAACAGAGGGGAACACTTCACTCCAGACCCCCAGTTTCCAGAGCAGTGAAAGGTTCTGATTGGTGAAGAGGCAGAGGGAGGGGAGGAGGGACAAGAAGAGGGAGAGACTGGATCTTTAATTCTCTCCATGGTTAGGCCATGGCTTCAGTCATTCAGCAGATCCGAGCACCTTCTGAGGTCCTGGTCTCCCAAGAGGAAGCTTATGGAGCCCCTGTCCTTAGTGGGTTCCTGGGCTGATGAGAAACTAAATCCAGGAAAAAACAGTGTAGTCCAACCAAGAAAGTGACCTATGGTAGAAAAAAATGAGAACCAATTCCCTCTGGAGACCTGAGGGAGAGCAGCCCCTCTGAGGGCCTGGTCCGGATGGCAGGGTCTTGCAGGGGGAGGGTTCTGGAGGGAGAAGCAAGTACTCACCCAGAGGGGTGGGAAAGTGAGGGTGCGTTTGGGAACCAGGGCTCAAGCAAAGCAGGGTCAGATGAGGTAGAAATGAATTAACCCCAAAGACAAGGATGAGGCAGTTCTGGGAGGATCACTGTAGTGCACTTCTAATCTACAAAGATGGGAAACAACCTGAACACTGTCTCTAAGAGACCAGTCCAGCAAATATAACACTCACAGCTGTGATGCTGGCAAACAGACACATAGAAAGGTGGGTTCGTCTACTGTCAGTGAGGACAGGCCTTGGTAGCGGGAGATGGGTGAGCACAGCTCTTCTGGAGGGGAATGTGGCAGTGTTTAGGACAAAGAAGCAGTGTGGCCTCAGAGGATGCAACAAGGCACCAGGATGCTCAGTGTAGCGCTGTGTGCTTTTGGGAAGAGAAAGGCAACCCAGGCATGCACAGCCCAGCTGGAAGCAACTCTGAAGTTTGCAGGATCAAGCTAGGGAAGTAGGGACAGAATTGACTTACAGCTCAATAATATTGATGTAGATTAAAATGTGTAGCCAGTTTATGAATATCTATGAAAACTGAACACACCCAACAGTTCTGCTCCAAAGTATACACAACACAGATACATGCTTTGTGCGCCTGAAGACATGCAGGGAAGTTCACACCTGTACTGCTGGGTGTGGCCCCAAGGTGGAAACTGCACACTTGTCCATCTCATAGTGTGGTTTTATTATGGTGTAACCCTATGATGGGGCACCCTATGGCACTGAGAGTAGAGAGAAAACATCCATCGCTACATGCAGCCACACAGTTAAACCTTGGAAAGTTGAATGAAAGGAATTCGACACAAAAGAGCGGTGTGAGTCTGTGCGTACCAAGTTCAAAAACAAGCAGAATGAATCCAAGGTATGAGGAGGACAGCGGTCATCCTTGGGGTCACAGTGCTGTAAGTATTATGCTTACTGGACTGTACCCTTACAGACAGTATTTGGCAGGATCTAGTAGGTGCTGCTAATATCCTGTTCCTTGATCTAGGGCTAGTGACATGGTGTGTTCAGGTTTGGAAAGTTCATGAATAGTGCACCTCTGATTTGTGTAGTACTTGCATAAGAATTTTTAAAACGGCCAAGTGTAGTGGCACACACCTGTAATCCTGGCCCTGGGGAGGCTGAGGCAGGAGGATTGCCACGAGTTTGAGGCCAGCCTAGGCTACAAAGTGAGACCCTGTTTCAAAAAAAAAAAAAAAGAATTAAAAAAAATGTAGAAAAACATATGCATTTTGCAAGAAACCCCAAATATTTGAGGATATGCCTCAACATAGTAGAAAACTGGGTGGGGTTGGGGACAAGGGAAAAATAATATGAACAAGAAGAGGTCCTCACAGGTCTAACAAGGCCAAGTGCCATGTGACCTTGTGGGATGAACTCAGCCCTCTGCTATTTAGTGCATGAGAAATAACTGCATTTTAATTGAGAAAGTTAAGCGATGAACTGTAGTGCGTATGCACTGTAGAATACTTCACAGCTGTTAGAAAATTGGAGACATCTGATGACAACAAAGGTGTCTAAGGGCGAAGAGGCTGCAGAGCAACTGTGCACAAGACCCCTGCCCTGCCTCCCTGCCCCGCCACACTCGCAGCCACCCTGTGAATCTTCTCCAGGTTCATAGCTGTCTTTAAATGCACACCTTGCCGGGTATGCACCTGTAATCCCAAACCTGGGAGACTGAAGCAGGAGGATCGCTGAAAGTGACACAGAGGGAGGGGCGTCCAAAAGGAATTCTGGTGTTCTCTGTACTATTTTCTCTTTTTATTGCGGGGGGCTATATTTTTGTTTTTGTTTGTTATCTTGTGGCACTGGGGATTGTACTCAGGGCCTTCACACTGAGCTGCATCCCCAGGCTTTTTAAAAAATTATTTTTATTTTGAGAGATGGTCTCGCTAAGTCACTAAGGTGTCTAGGTTGGGCTCAAAATTATGATCCTCCTTCCTGAGTCTTCCAAAGTACTTTACAGGCATGTACTACCATGCTTAACTTTATTTTCATTTTCTGTAAGAAGAATCTACTCATTGAATTTAACATATATGAGTTTAGGATTAAGCTGTGTGCGGTGGTGCATGCCTGTAAACCTACCACTTGGGAGGCTGAGGCAGGAGGATCACCCTGATTTGAGGCCAACCTGGGGTACACAGGGAGTTCAAGGCCAGCCTGAATTGCATAGTGAGACTGTCTCAAAGAACTGAAAAAGGAAAAAGAAGAAGAAGAAGAAGAAGAAGAAGAAGAAGAAGAAGAAGAAGAAGAAGAAGAGGAGGAGGTGGAGG
>RJWM01032369.1:0-21536 GCA_004363535.1 Dasyprocta punctata | reverse complement strand
AAGAATTCTATACAGAGACACACTATTCAGCATGAAAAGATTGCCAAGAGTTCCACAATCAGTGCCAGCTGTTCTGGATTTTCTCTGTCTTGCTTTCATGTAAAGTTCTTGAACTTCCATAATCAAACTCTGTACATAGAACCCTTCATAAAATTATATGCTATAAACATGGCACCCACTTTACCATTGGTTTCATCTACAATCTTGAGTACATGCCTTAATAACACAATGTTTTTCATGGCAATCATTGACATTGTGACACTGTGGCTCAACTCACCTCAGGCAAACTCGATCACAATTTATAGAGTATAGTTCATAGTGACACTTAAAATCAAAATCAATAACTCCTGTGTGATGAGATGTGACTTCATCTATCATCACTGAAATGTTTCACAGGAAAAATCACAAGACTTAGTACACACACACACACACTGGCACACATTTTTCCTTAAACAAAATATATGAGACAAGAACATTGGTTTCAGATTGTATTGATTTATAGAAGGTATTTTAATGCAGAGAAAATTTTAAAATTAATATTTCTAATAACAAATATTTTTAACACTGTTGAAAAGATGAGACTGTGAGACATAGCTTGCTCCCATGATTAGGGAGTGACAAACTTGATGAGTCAACACTCCCAGTGCCAGCTATAAGATAAACATAGCTCAGCCAGGAGGAAATATTACTCTTACTTCTTGTCCCAGAGATTTATCACTGCAAGGACATCTCTGTTCAGTTTCAGACAATGATGTATTCTTTCTCTTTGTTGTATGATAGTAGTAACCTCATTTATTTGTTGTTTCTGCAAGAGAGAACTCTACCTAGCAGTTAATGATAAAGACTTATGAGAGTTCACTGAGTATTTAGTAGTGCTACAGTGAATCTGTATGCACTAGCTTTTCTGGTTCCTGTCCTGTCAGACTACTCAGCCTAACAAAGCCTTGCACACACACATACACCAGTCACATTAGAAACATGGCCCTGTTATATTTCTCATTTAGTGGGATTAGCAGTGACAGGAAGCTTAACAGTGCCACAACCATGGGTGTAATCCAATAGCAGTACACATAGTTAAATGCTCAGGTAACAGGTAACTTTGCTGACGTACTAGATTCTGTAGATCCACTGCAAGATCAAATAGATTCATTGACTGAAGTTATTCTCCAAAATAGAAGTACAGTATGGTGGTAATTGTCTTTTCCTGGAAAAATAATACTGTTACCATGCCAACAAGTCAGTGATAATGGGAAAAAAAACCTCATCATAGCTCTGAAAGTGTCTGTCACATAGGAGTTTCTTTCTGGTGATGGTCCATGGATTTTCTTCCTTCTTGAACAGGAGTGACTTTTGGGTCAATAACGATCATCTTTATCATCTTGTAACCCAGTTTCTCTGTAAATAAGTTGAAGTCATACATCAGCAACTTCTGTTAGAGTCTGTTTCCTCCTGTCAGTTTCTTAAAACTGAGGAAAATGAGTTTTCCATGTAAAACTAAAGAGGTGGAGAAGGTAGAGGCCTTTTTAAAGTAGAGGAAAATTTAAAACTCGCATGTCTACTACCAAACATATTTTCAACACAGATTAAATTAAAAGACACAGTCTATTAAATGGTTAGAAATCTACAAATTTACTGAGCCAAGATACTGCAGGTGCCAGTTGAAAGATAAGTATAGCTCAGCCAGGAAGAAACATTTCTCTTACTTCCAAGTCCCAGAGAGTTATCACTGCAGGAACATCTCTGTCCAGTTTCAGACAATGATGGATTCTTCCTCCATACCATACAACAGTACCCTTGTGTAGTTTCTGTTTCTGTAAGAATGAATTCTGTCTCGCAATTAATGACTAAGGGATATGTTACCAAGAAGAGGGCATTTTTACTAACTGCCTTTTGTATTTTCTTTTGGAAACATGAACAATTGAAAATCTTAAGTTGGAGGTAATGATTAGAAAATGAAATTTCTGTCAGCCTGCAAGCATAACAATGCTGCCTTCTAAAGTTCCACTGACTCTGTGCCTCCATTTGATCTTGTCCTGAATTCCACCTGACTCACATTGCCCCACTAACAGTGGTACTCTTAGATACTTTGAGTTGACTAACAATGCCTCCACAGATATAATCAGAGTATCTGGAGGTATCACAGATAGTAAATCTATAGGAGCCTAAAAGATAAATAAACAATGTAAGGGAAAATCTGTTGATCCACACAATGTACCTTGCACCCACCAAAGATCAGTTGTACCATCAAAAGGTGAAAAATTCATCCTCTCCTAGTTCAGACATTGGAGGTCTTTCCCTCAAAACTGACCAGATCAGAAGCCACCTCTCTGACCCAAATCTGGTTGAAAACTATCGAGAAACCATGGACTATCTGCTCACCATGGAGACACTCCTGTATTCAAGCTTCTACTCTCTCCATTCAACATAGAACTCCAGAATCAGAAAAAAAACTTCAAAAAATCAGACTAAAACATATAATTCACATGTAGAAAAGCTGAAGGAATTTTTAGCAGGTTCATGTTAGAACACATACTAAAGGGCATCTTTAGGCAGACAGAAAATTATATCCAGGGTAATTTGGGATCCTTATGGAAAACAAAAGTACATGGGAACCTGTGATATGTAGCCAACAATATATTTTTAATCCTATAAATCTCTCTAAAGCAATAATAATGAAAGAGAAATGTACTGAGAAATTATAGCGTACATAAAAAAATGATGGAAATGGAAAATGAAATGGAAATGACTGTAAAGTTCTTTTACATGTGAAAGGAAAATATGTCCTAGAGAGCATTATAAATACACTGTAAATATACAGAAATGTTAGAGCATGTACTTAAACAGTTACACTCACTGAAAAAACTTTTTAATGCTCAGCAACCCTCCAGCTAACTGGGAACCTTTGATGAACCATACAGGACCTCAGAAGGACATAACAGTGACCCTAGACCATGTGGGATCTTCAGCAATCCTCTCAGAGTCTGGGAAATGCCTGTGCAGTGACTCCCAGCCAGCCAAAGATGCTTGGTGAGATTCACTATTGGATGGGTAGCCAGTGAAAATGAAGCAAATGACTGGCATTTGTCATCTGGTGCTTGGAAGGAATACAGGAAACTGACAAAACAAAGAAGCAAAATGCAAACCTCTTACCCACCCCAAACAAGTCTGGGAGACATAGAAATAGAAGAAAGTGGAATTCACATATCTGAAATTTCTGCAATGATAGCAATGGAAGTAAAGAAACAACTATATGAGGCTGTACAGGAAATTGATGAGAAACAATCTCTCAGGTATAAAAAGAAATGACAAACATAATGAAAATAATGATGAACATACCTAAAGAAGACATAGATAAAAAATAGAAGAGCATTGGAAAATGATGGAAATGATGAACGAAAAATAGGTGAAAAAATTAGAATGCATGTAGCAGATTCAAAGAGAAAACCAGGAAATAAACATTCCATTAAAAACTGGCAAAACTGGTTGGGTGAAATGAAAATAGACTTTCCGATCTTGAATACAAGAATGCAGACATCAATTAGCAAAGGTAAGATATCTTGAAAACAACAAGGAAACAGGAAATAACAATAGTTGAAAGCTGACACAAAGAAAAAATATGACTGATTTCTATTGACAGAAAAGAAAGAGTAAACAAAATGATATAAAAAGACTATTTGCAGAAGTAATGGCAGAAAATTACCCAAGCATGGGGAAAGACCCTGACATACAGAAAAGTGATGCATATAGATATCAAATTAGCCAGAACCAAACAAATCTACAAAAAAACATAGAGTAATCAGGATGCCAAAATTTCAGCACCAGAAAAGAATATTGTAAATCATGAGAGAAAGAAACAGATCAGAAATAAAGAAAAGTGGATCATGGCAGACTTCCCAACACAAATGATCAAGTCAAGAAGAGCACAGAGTGAAGTATTTCATGTACTGAATGAAAACAACCACCAAAACAGATTGATGTGCCCAGAAATACTACCTTTCAAAATGGATCTTGAAACAGAATAATTGAAGAAATTCAGGGCCACCACCACAACCCTAAAAAGGTATTCTAGTAAGAGATAATAATGACCACAATTTCAAAAACAACAACAGTTAGAAACCACCAAGTAGGGCAAGCAAACTTAAAGAAACAACAGCAAAATAAGGCAATACACATTTGTTATAACCATTAATGTAAATGACCACAATTCACCAATTTGAAGAAACAGACTGGCAGAGTGGATCAAGAAACAGAATGCCAAAATATGCTGCACACATGAAACTCATGCAACCTCTGTGGAAGTCAGTGTGGAGATTCCTCAAAATGCTAGGATTGGAGGTCCCATTTGACCCAGCAATTCTCCTTCTGGGTATCTTCCCCCCCAAAATAAAAATATTTCATCACAGTGTTATATGTTCACCTATGCTCATTGCTGCCTGATTCTTAATTGCTGGATCATGGAAGCAGCCTAAATGCCCCTCAACTGAGGAATGGATAAAAAAAGTGTGGTATTTCTATGTAATGGAATACAAGTCAGCTATAAAGAACAACAAACTAGACATCTTCACCCACAAATGGATGAATGCTGAGGATATGCTCCTTGGTGAACTGAAGTCACATACACATGACTATTGTATTGTCTCACTGGTATGATGAACTGAAACAAATCCTATGTATGCATAAAAATTAGTTGGGACAGTTAGAGAAAAAGAAAAAGAGAATATTTATTATTTGACATTTGGATCCAATTTTGCTTTTCAAATTACATTTTTTTGTTTCTGCTTAAAAAAATAGGTCTTGAAATCTTTAATTTCTCTGTAATGTTTTCTAGTTTTCTGTATATAGGTCTTGTAAAGTTTGTGATAAATTTATCACTATTTCATCTTTTGATGCTTTTGTAAAAAATTTGTTTTGTTTTTGTTTCTCACCATTAAATACAGTTGCTTTTCAATAAAAAGGCCAAAAAATATAAAAAAATAAAATCCCATTTTCTTTTTAACAGTTCATGTAGAGGAAATGGGTTACAGAGTCTGAGTTCAAAGTGATTCTTTAACATCCACAGAGCCCTCAGTGATAGGTGGCCACTAAACAATGGTGCATTTACTGGGCTCTGCTTATCTATAATTAATTCTGGATTGAGAGACCACAGGGTCACTCACTTGGGACACTTCCACAAATCAGGGAGCTATCATTCTTCCCATTTCCATTAAAATCTCTGCTAGCATCCTTTTCAAAAATGAAATTCATGCAGCTCAAAAGGAAATTATTGGACTGAATTTGAAAGGATGCAAAATTATTCTGCATGCAACAAGAACCCAGAAAAAAGCAGGGGTAGCTATTTTCAGCTAATGGGAACTTCAAAACAAGAACAAAAAAAAGAAATTTCAAAATTGACTATGTACTGGTAAGAGGATAACTTTAGGTGGAATATACAACAATCTTAAGTATATATGCACCAAATATGGGGGCATCCAGTTATAGGAGACCAATATTAGAAGTCATGACAAATCAAATAAGCAACAGTGCAACCAAAACAAGTGACATTAATGTGCCATTGAAACTAAGACACAGGTCAACCAGGAAAAAAAAAGAGAGAAAAAAATAACAACTGAATCAAACTTGTAAATAAATGGACTGAGTAGATGCATACAGAATGTTCCACACAAAAACCTAAGAAGGCAGACTTTTCTCAGCTGTACATGGGACATTCTCTAAAGTAGACCTTACAATAGACCAATAAATTGAAACAGTTACATTCAAAGAGAAATGCAACTACAACTCACCAGAACCTGTGGGAGGCAATGAAAGCAGTCCTCAGAGCAAAAGTTACTGTGCTGAATTCTCACATCAGAAAAACAGAATGAGCACACATAACCCGATGTTAAAATTCAAACTTCTAGAAAAGAAAGAACAAATTAAAGTCCAAAGGCCAAGGAAGGGAGGAAATTGTAAAGATCAGAACAGAAAGTGGCACAATTGAGACTAACAAAACAGTACAAGGAATTAGTGAATCAAAGAATTGGCTCTTTGACAGAATAAATAAAATTAATAAACCACTAGGCAACCTTATCAAAAAAGGGAAAAAACTCAAATTCATGCAATAAGGAACGAAAATTGTAAAATTTTCTACAGATCCTATGGAAATACAGGGTATCATCAATACCTACTTTTAAACCCTTTACTCTTATGCTTTCAAAACATTATAAGTTGACAGATTCTTAGAAACACATGAATTAGATAGCTTAATGAAGAAGATGTAAAAATTCTAAATAACACAATTCCAGCTAATTCAATTGAAAACATATTTAGAAACTTATGAACACAGAAAAGCCCAGGTCCCAATTGATTCACAGCTCAATAGTATGAGACATTCAGAGAAGCCTTAACACCAATTTTCCTTGAACACTTTAATGCAATTGAAAGGCAAGCATTCTCCCTAACTCATTAATGGAGGCAGGTATTACGTTGATCCTAAAACCAGAGTAAAGACCTAATGAAAAAGGAGAAATATGGGCCAATCTCGCTAATGATCATAGATGCAAAAATTCACAATTAAATAAGAGCAAACAGAATGCAGCAAATAATCAAGGAGATTACACAACATGAACAAGTGAGATTCATTGCAGGAAGGCAGGAGTATTTCAACATATGCAAATCAATAAATATAATACACCACATCAAAAGAGACAAGAACAAGAATCACATAATCATCTCAATAGATTCAGAAAAATTTTTTGAGAAAACCCAACATTCATAAGATGGTATTTAAGTCAATCTGATAAAAGCACTATATGACAAACCAACAGGTAACTTCTGGCAATATGGACAAAATCAGAAAGCTTTCAACCTAAAATCAGAAACAAAACAAGGATATACATTATTACCACTCCTATTCAGTATTTTTCTGGAAATATTAGTGAGAGCAATTAGAAAAAGGAGAGAAATAAAAGGAATAAAGATAGGAAAGGAAAAAGTTAAATTACCATTATTTGCAGATGACATTGCTGTAGTCCAGCCGGGCTAGGTCCACAGAGTCCCTGAAGGTGGGCTGAGTGTCAGCGTGTGGAGGACAGACACACAAACAACTCAGAGACTGCTTGAATCTGCTTCGTTTATTGCTTCTACTATTACTACTACCATTACTACTACTACTGCCACTCTTTTGCAAGCTCTAACAGAATATTTTGTACTTTCTTTCTTGGCAGAGCATGAAAGTTTAAATAAAAAGGTGAGATCCACAGGTGTTTCTATGGTTACATGATTTCAATTTTTACATGATTTGTCAGCATAGGCAGAAAGTTTATATTTAGTTAAAGATCTTGAAGTGTGTTTTTGTTATTAATGAATGCTCCATTGTGGTAGCCTAGCTAAAAGCCTGCAAAACACAAGATTATATTCAGCCCTGATTTAGGGCCCTATCCCCCTGTGATGTTCTTGCAGCTGCAAGGATGTGCTATCTACCCTGTCTCCCTCAAAACACAGTAGCATATTGGTCTCCTTGTATAGAGGTTCCCAGACAGACCCAGACAGCTGGTCATTATTATTATCATTAAAGGCTCCTAAACTTCTGATATAACCTTGGTCTTGTTGGTCCAATTCCATATGAGACAATTAAACCATTAATTGTAGAAGAACATTTTACAAACTATTCCTTGGTTCTTAAGGAGTTTCTGTACTTTGTTTACTAATTTTGTGCATGGGAAAGAAAGAAAGAAATTCTCCAAACTGTGTCTGAGCACAAGTTTACACAATAGTTCCCAAGAAGCATTAACCCATTTCCAGAAAGCCAATTTTTATGCTGCAGCCTTTTCTTAGAAGACATCTTTTGTGTTTGGACCTTGTCAGCAGAATATGGGTCTATCCTCTTCCATGCTTGGACCTTGTCAACAGAACATGGGTAGAGAATGGCACAACATGACACGATACTCTACATAAGTGACCCAAAGATCTCCACTGAAACACTTTTAGATTTAATAACAAAATTCAGTAGTTTAGCCAGATACAAAGTAAACACTCAAAAATCAACAGATTTCCTCCACAGAACCAATAAATTCACTGAAAGAAAAATTAGAGAAACCACACCCTTCACAGTAGCACCCAAAAGACGAAACATTTAGGAACCAATCTAACAAAGCAAGTAAAATATCTATACTTTAAAAATTATAGTATTTTGCAAAAAAAAATCAAGAATTTCAGAAAATAAAAGGACATTCCTTGTTAATGGATAAGAAAGACAAATGTGAAAATGATCATGCTCACAAAATTGTTCCACAGATTTAATGCAATCCAAATTAAAATACCACTAACATACCTCACAGACCTAGACGAACTCATTTGGAAGTAGAAGAGACCTAGAATAGCAATGGCAAACCTGGGCATCAAAAGAAGTCAGGAAACATCACCACTCCTGACTTTAAATTATGCCATACCTCACACAACTAGACAAACTCATTTGGAAGTGGAATAGACCTAGAATAGCAATGGCAAACCTGCGCATCAAAACAAGTCAGGAATCATCACCATTCCTGACTTTAAATTATGCCACAAAGGTACTGTGATGGAATCAGCATGGTTCTAGCAATAAATAAAAAAAGAATAAATAAATAAATAAATACAGATCCAAAGATCAATGGGACAGACTAGAAGATACAGTCACAATACAAACACACACAGCCACCTCATCTTTGACTAAGGTGCTAAGCATGTTTACTGATACAGAGATAGCCTGTTTAACAAATGGTTCTGTAAGAACTTGTAATCCACATAACAAAAGTTAAACCTGGACCTATATCTATCACCGTGCAGTAAACTAAAGTCAAAATGGATCAAAGGTCTAAATACTACAACAGAAATACTAAATTTACTGGGAAAAAATGTAGGTTAAAATCTTGAAGATAAAAGGGTAAGCAGAGAATTTTTTTAACAAAATAAACAATGATGAGATGAATATCAAAGAACAAATAACTGGCATATTATTTTATTACAATTTTTTTTACATTAAAATAATTCGACCACAAAGTGAAAACAAAAACCCACGAACTGGGAAATTTTACCCCACTGGCCCTCAGACAAAGAACTTTTTCCTAGAACATATTAAGAAATAAAAAAATCACACCCCCAAAATTCAAAGACCCTATTCAAAAATGGGCATTTGTGAAGAATGCACACTTCACAATGAAGAAATACAACTAGCAGACAAATATATGCAAAAATGTTTGACATCGTTGGTCATTTGACAAATGCAAACTAGAGCACTAAGATTCCACCTCACTCCAGGGAGAATGGCTATGATAAAAAAAATCAATATGTATAGATGTATGTGTATACATATTAGATAACTAAACTAATAATCTCTATTAGTTCATCAGAATAAAATATATGTGCTTCATTGTTTGAGTGATCCTTTTTTTATATCTGAATCCTGTATTCTGAATACATACTTTGAAGATAACAACGTGCAATATATTAAGCAGTGTTAATTTCTATTATTTTGGTTTGAAATTTTGTATTATTGGTTTATTCTTGTTTGTTGTTTTTGTTGTATTATTTTTAAAATGAAAAAAGACATCAACCAATAACAAATGTGGGGGAAAAGGAGCCCTTCTCCATTGTTGGTGGGAGTGTAGACTGATGCAACCACTGTGGAAACCAGTATTGACATTCCTCTAAAAACTAAGAGTAAAGGACACGTTTCACCCAACTAGTCCACTTCAGAATATTTTCCTAGAAAAATTGAAAACATGCCTCTGTGATAGTGTACACCTATGATTATAACAGCAAAACTTGTAATAGCTAAATCTTGGAAATAACATGAATATCCACCAACCAAGGAATGGGTAAAAGAGATGTGATATTTTTATATAATGGGGTACTACCCAGCTAGAAAGAAATAAACTTGAGGACCTTACAGGTAAATGGATGCATCTAGGAACCATACTCATAAGTGAAGTAAAGAAGACTTGTACTTGCAAACATTGTATTGCCCCTCCTGTAAGAAACTGAAAGAGTACATATGATCCAAAAACACACAATAGATATGAAAGAAAAAAAATTCTCAAAGGGAAAGAACACTAAGATGGGAAGAAGAGAAAAGAAGGAAGGAGGAAAATAAATAAATATGTATTGTATGTACTATACATTCTTTATTAAATAATACATATGTTATAGCTAAGATAATTGTGCTACTAATTCTACTAGTTCATGAAAAAACATAGCTTATATTTTCTGGTCAATTTTACAAAACTATCTGATAATCTGAGTAAATATTTTTAAGATAACTTTATGTAATGTAATCATTTTTAATTTCCTATGAGCCCATTTTGAAAGCCTATATTGTTTTTATTTTCTTGTGTTTTTTCTGGTTTTTTTATTCTCTTTAAAATTAAAAGGAAAAGGAAAACACAATAACATAAAATTTTTTCTGCCTCCACTTTTATTCCCAATACTTTTATCAGTCAAGTACCATGGCTATGAACCCTTATTTTGATTCCATGTTGGGAGCTGTGGAAGCTGGAAACAACATATGCAAGACTGGAGCATGACCATCCCAACAACAGAGAACCACCTGGGACAAATCACATAAAGATGCTGTTTCAGCTCAGAGAATACCTAGCACCACAACAATCTGAGCAGTGGGTTGCTAGACAATGGGGTGTCATATTGACATTAAGTTGCTAAAAGGTATAATTAAATGCCCCTATAGTGAGTGGACAGTTCCTTTCCCTCCATCAGGAGGGTAAGGTCTCCTCTAACCCCAGCTTTGTCACTTTATTTTCTCATCTTCTCAAGGTCCTTCATCCCAAGAGCCTCAAGAGGTACAGTTGTTTCCTACATGTCTTACTGAACCTCTGTTCTGATTCCAGACCCACTTCTCCTTTCTGGCTTCCTGGTCAGTTTAGGTTACAGAAATGTGTCACCTCTTGGCCTCTGGGACAGCCCACATCCAATGACAACATGCCACCTGATGTAGGCAGCCATTTCTCACCATCCCCAGCATTGGTATACCTAGGATTTTTGATCTCTATGGGATGCATGTCAGTGAGTTCACTCATGCCCTCACTTTTGAAAAAGCAACAGAATTTCTGTTCTCAAATTCATGCTGGGGTTTCATCAAGTCAGGTGACAATAACAGGACTGTATTGGTTGGAAAAGTGGTGGGTTTTATAGAGCTAAAACTGTCTGAAGATAAGAGACAAGGATAGTTGATAGCCATCTGTTTATTAGGCTCTCTGGTCTGCATAATCTGTTGAACATACAAAACAGCATTTCAGTGGCTGTCAACAGTAGAATCTATGAGACTGTCTTCCTCTCCAAAGTCACAGAGGAGCTGTCTGTAAAAGGAGGTAGCAGAACTGATGCTTGAGACCAAGTACCTGAGTCTATCAAAATACAGTGAATGCTTGCCAAGCAAACTTAGACTGCCACTGGTGGGAAGCAATTTGTGTTCATGCCGCATGAGGACTGTGAACAAAGAGATCTGTCAACGTAGTTTCCTAAGAGTGGCATGACTCTTAGGCTGGATTTGGCAGGTGTAAGGAGGGAAAAAAGTGGGACTTACCCAAGTACGTCCCAAGTATCTGCCAACACCAGCTTGTTTCCACAGATGTGACAGACCTCACCCACCTGTAGCTGGTATTATTGCAAAGGAGAGTTTGCAAATACCACCAGCTGCAAGGAAGAAGTTACTTAAGCTGAGGACCTGGCATTAGGGTGCTGGGGAGAGAATTACAGAAAAATCTGAGATTGGTGATAGCAGGCAAGAAGAAAGAAATCAAGATGCAAGCATTGATGAGTCATCCTCTTGCCCAAACATTTGTAATTTGCCAGTATGTGTCAGACTCAGAATGGAGAACTCAGTCTAAAAAAATCTCCCACACATAATGAGAAACATACAGGAGAAATGGAAGTAAAGAATCTGAAGACAAATTAATTAATTTATTTGACTGACAAGGACTGAGGTCTGCCAACAACCTTGCTGTACTTTGAGAAATAAAGCATAAATAATACATGATTCCAGTCAAAGTCTGGGTTTACACCTGAAACAACTTGGTCCAAATCTCAAGGAAAATCCTGAAGAGCCACAGAGGAACTGCTTTACAACTGTGGTATGCATATATATTCCCTTCTTTCTTCATCGGAATGTATTTCTATTATGGTAACAGGAGTTGTGTTTAGTACCTGAGTCCAGTAAGAATCACAGAGAAACATATCAGTATCCACATTTCTTCTTTCTTATCTAAGGAATGACTATATGCCACTAATGACATGTCATCTGGTAGTCAAAGATTAAGCAACTGAAAAAAACTTAAGGTTCACATTCCCACTTTTCATACTCTACCAAATGTAAAAACTAGGGCAGAGTAGATTAAGGGGCTTTTTCATGTAATAAAGCAAGAAAAAGTTCAAGGCTTAACACACAGGCAAGCTAGATCAAGAGCTGAGTGCTCCTGATCACTACAAAATGTACTACTGCAATTTCTCTTTGGAAAGGGTATGAATCTCCCAAGGAAAAGCCCCATGTTTAATTCTTTGCCTAACTCCCCACCAAAAAACATGACTATAGGGCCAGCCCATTTAACAAACGTTTCAGAGAAAATATCTGAAAAATTTAGGCAGTGGCACAGTGATGCTTCAAGGTAAGTGGAAATCACCGAGACACTGCTCCTCAAGAGGTCCAGTGCAGGTGTGTCAGGCACTTAACTGTCAAGATCAGTAAGGTGAGGTTCTGACACCTCAGCTCAAATTTTACTAACATCTTCCTCATGCAGATAGTGCTGCAATGAGTGTAGCAAGAAAGGACTGAAACACATGGAGATCCAAAGTAGGATGGCACTTTAGTAAGAGAAATTTCAGAAAAGATACCTGGGAAGGGAGTTCAGACCATTGTGCAGTGCCTTCATCATGAAAGGTGACATCTTTACCCCACCAAGAATGATGTTCCTAGCCATCTTCCTACTCTTAGCTATCTTCCTGCAAACCTGATGCCACCAAGTGGATTTCTGGATGTTTCATTGCTTGATGATCCAACAAATTCCTGCCAGGAGACCTCTTGATCAGATCCTAGACCACCACATCCTCTCCACTCTATAACTCCTCCTTCCCTCTCATATTCAGGACTGGCCCCACTCACAGTTGGCAGGATTAAACAGTTTCTTCTATGTCTGTTTTATTACTTGATATAGAGAAAAACAAACAGGTAAAAAAAAATGGAGAGAGAACAGTTTCAGAAAGTTATAGCAGGAATAGGGCTTTGACAGAAACAGGAATTTCTGTATCTACTTACCCTACCAGGTTCCAGAAAAACACTCATCCTCATTGGTTCCAAGACTATTTCAAACACCAGAGGAGTGACAGAATCCAATGTTGAATCAGGTCCAGATACTTGATGTTTGTTGGAAAGCAGTGAGGTAGACATCTAGGAGGAAAAGAATCATCAGAAGTAGGGTATATAATGTAATTCCAAATATTGAGTATTATAATTCAAGTACTGTAACCCATTTTTCAGCCTTCCTGACAATCCAAAAGTTATATTTATGATTTCATTGAGATATTATTGGAATTCCAGCAAGTTAATTCCAATCTATGACCTCCAATGCAACTCACGGCAAGAGTAAAGACACTAGACATATTCAAAGTTAAGGGAAGAAAGAGGGTCCTCAGCCTGATCCAAGTGAGGACATGCCATCAAAGGCCCTAATTCAAGGTCTCTCCCAGAATCTATTATCTTGTGAAGAAGGGGGTGGCTTGAAAATGAGTGATAGTGAGGATGGCAGGAACTACAGGAGTAACTTGAGCTGGTTAGCCAGGTAGAGAGAAAAGCGTCTTTCCAAAATGCAGATAGAATGACATGGAAAAGGATCAATTTGAATTGTTTTTGGAGGCTGTTGCTTCAGTGTCTGATATGTAAATTTTTGCATCCTGAGGACTCATAGCATCTTTATTTCAAAGCTCATACTCAGTTGACATTCTTGCAGCAGACTAGGCCCTCCATCCCCACTGTTCTTATTTCTTTTATAGACATCACTATGAGATGAAACAGAAGACTGTCTGATGGTTTTAGAGGTTACACACCAGTACCTTGGCTAGCTTTACATGCAATGCTTAGAGCCAATTAAACAGAGAAAGAAATACCAGTCAGCTCTGTACACATCAGCATATGGAAATAAACCTAGATATAATCAATGTTGCAGAAATTATTCTGCACTCAAGGGGAGTTGCTCAAATTGTCCCCTGCAGTATACCTACTTTAAAGAAAAGAGATTAGGACATCTAGGTACTGAGATTAGACAGGTCAGGACCCAAGATTCAGTTAGTAGCTGCCAGTTAGGTCTCAATGAGTGATTTGCTTCTCTGAACAATAATATTGAACCTCTTTGAACATTTACTTTTGATGACAGAGATAGTCCCCAGTTGAATTTGGTAAGGTGAGAATCTAAGAGTTGTTAGAGTTCACTTCTTGGGAGGCACTGATGTTTCTCTTCCTGGAGTCCATGACACACCACTTACCAGGAAGACTGGCTTGTTGTCTTCTATTTGGTCCTCCCTGACCCAGAATGAAGGGTTCCTGGGAGGTGTTGATTTTTCTCTTCACGGAATCCAGCATCTCCCAAGAACCCACCATGCTGGGTCAGGGAGGATCCAACCAGAAGACCACTAGCCAGCCTTCCTGATAAAGTGATGCAACGGGTTCCAGGAAGAGAAACATCAGTGCCTCACATAATCCTACTGGCACATGGGCTGAGAATCAACAACCCCCACCCCATAAGCAAGCTGCTGGTTCGGTGGGCCAGCTAAGTTGATAGCAACTAAGGTACAGAAAGCAACTGAGGGCTTGTATTGTTTGGTTGATTTTGCAAGCCTGGGGCCGGCAGTCTGAGCATCCCTTGGGAGGATGACAGTACGCAATGTAGCGAATATGGGTGATTTTCTTTTATCTTGTCTTTGAGGTCCAATATTGTTCTCACTGTTTTGTTTTATGCAATATTCTGTTTCAATTGGTTTTATTCTGTTTCATTTTTGGTTGGATTTTGCTATACCTGGTGAACTGGACAACTATTGTGAAGATAACAAGATATACTGTAGGAGCTATTGTTATCTTAGTATCCTGATTTGAAGTTCTGTACCAATTCTACAGCTTTGTTTTTATTGACTTTTTTGTTTTCTTTTGTTGGATTTTACTATCTTTTTTAAAAAAGAGTTGTTAGAGCAAAACAGAGATAATAGGGCTAAAGAGAATCTGTTAGGAACTGGTGAGACAGGGGTAGATTTCAAAAGAAGGAATGTGAGTCCAAACAATGGTTTGCTGATGTCTGGTCATTTGAGAAACATGGAGGGGAGAGCTCACTTGAAGAGAAAGCTAGCTATGGAGCCTTGTGGAGGAATTTTACATAAAAGCACATGTTGGCCTCTGAGGGAGGAGTATCACAGTTATGGAATATAGTTATGAAACTCCATCTCAATTTATAAAAATGAATAAATGAATGAATGAATAAGTAGATAAATAAAAGGAGTGGAGATATAGGTGAGAGCAAAAATGCTGCATTCAATCCCTATGACTGACCCAGACCTCCCTCAATGTTGGGAATGTTCTCTCAACCACTTTATAAGATCATTTTTATTTCTTTGTGCCCTTGGTCAGTCCAAGATAAATTTCCCAATTCAAAGTCAGCTTTAAACTGTCTCCAATGCTTATCTATATAATTACCTCTATTTATTTTCTATTTCATTATGTGGTTTCCGATGACTCAAATGTCCTCTCTTCTTATTTTAGCAATCCTGCTTTCCCACACTGAATTTTATTTGATTATCTAGGGTCAACTTTATTTTCTCATTTTCAAAAGGTTGTCTTGTTGAATATAAAAAACTTGATTGATTTTACTTTTCTTTCATTTTAGTTACTGATTCCTTTTAATTGCCTCTTGCATTTTTATTTTCTCATGAAAAATCACATGTCAATATTATTATGAATCTCTTTATAATGAGCTACTCTCAGGGATCTTTTTCTGTACAGGCCTGAAGAGTTCATTAAAATGTCTTAGTATAAATGTATTTGAGTTTGTTCCACTTTGATTATTTGCTGTTTGTTCTGATTTGAGAGAATTTGTAGACTGTGATTTTTCATTAAACTTACAAAGGTGCACACTGGAAATTACAGTTTCAAACAATAAATCTGTTCCTGTAACTGATTTGAAAAATGATTGCCACAAAATAATTACATCATGTTACTTAGGCAGATCACCTTATACTGTAAATGAGTCTTACAGAGGAAATTTTATTCCTGTTACAGGATGACACATTTGGGGTGAGGAGAACAGAGTCCAACATAATCTAGGTATTTTCTATGGCTGACGGTTTGCAAAAGAAATACAGACTAGTTACTCTGGAGGCTATCATGCATCTAGAAAGAGGAAGATTCAATGTAAAAATAAGATGGTATAAATCTGACAATTTTTGCAAAATCTTGCATGTTTTTCTTGAATAAATCCTTCTCTAGTTCCTGCAACCTTCATCAATTTTCAAAATTAAAAAAAAATGCTTGAGAAGTTATTGCAAGTGTTGTTACAATTTTTATTAAACAAAAAATTTGGAAAGATTTATATCACTGTTTATGCCAACATCAAATTTAGTATCATTTCCAGAAAATAAAAAGAAGAGGAACTATGTTCCAGGTCAAAAAGCACCCAAAAGAGAACTTGCACTCTCACAACTATCATTTTCACTGTAGTACTTATGACATAAATCCAGTCACTTTAGTGACCTGAACTTCAGTTTTCTTGCCAATAAAATTGACATAATAATATGATAATTGAGCTATGTGACTGTCCCCATCCAATTCTGGGAGTCTGAGCAAGGAGAATAAATGTTTGAGTGAAACATGAACAACTTATCTATTTAGCAAGAAGCAATTTTGAAATAAATTTTTACAAATCTGAGGATTAATCTGAGAGGGTTCTAAACTCAATTTCCAGAAACACAGTCAAAAAATCAATAATAGAAAATTCCTTTGTTATGTTCCCCTTAAATTACTTTGGTCCATGAGTAGTATATTTGTTTTTAGTCCTGGGGTTTCAATTCAATGTCATCATGGGAAAGAAACATCCCAAGTCTATACATTAACTTTCTGTTCATTTATTTTTTGAACTTTTTAAACAGTATTTTCCTGAGTCACTAAGTTGTCCAGACAAGGCTTCAGTTGTTTAGAAACTGGAGAAAGAGCATAGCATTGCCATCCAACTTCAAGCAAACTGTTTTAACTTCTTCTGCTCCATCACTCAGTCTTGATATAATTTTGTTGACATGACATCTGTGCGTTTATTGCTAGAATGGTGTACTGTCTGGTAAAAACGTCTTTTACAAATAACTAAGGGAGCCAAATACCTGCGTCTGAACAAGTGCTCAGTTGAAGAGTGTGGTGTTGAACCCAAAAGAGAGCAATCAGATGATATCTAACAGTTCCACCTACTGAAAGGAAAATTGTTTTGGAGAAACCTTTGTAAGATTCCTTCTACAGCTTTTATATCTGTGCTTTGCTTTTTGGTAGGGTTGACATGCATGACCCCATTGTGATTTCGAAGATTTTGCACTTTTGTTTCTAAATACAGTTTTTACACTGAAGGTATTAATCTGTAACTCTCTGTTGTTGTACACCTCATTGTGAAAATGTATTTATTTATCTCTCCTTTTGTGCTTTTTTCCTTCCTTTCTTTCTTTCTCCCTTCCTTCCTTCCTTCTTCCTGGTGCAATATTTGAAGTACAGTAATTGACAGAGTTTATGTTTATGTTCAACAAGCTTTCCAAGTCATATTTAAGTATCAAGAACTCAGAAAGTGCAGTCCTAAAGTTATGCATATTAGAAACACGTGTTTATGTTTGGACACATTTTAAAACATTAAGAGTTGAATAATTGAACATTTGAACAGGTAAAAAGGTACACAATTTTTAAGCAAAGTGAATAACTAATTAATAAGCAAAACAAACATACCATGTACATATTTGAATATAAGAAATCCAACTTGTTTTACTCCTATCAACTTTTACCAAAGTAGATCAAAGAATATTGCTTTTGTGAAAAAAGTTCAATGTTTTTGCTTTTGATTGCCTTTTTTTCCTCCAGTGCTGAAAATTGAAACCAGGGCCTTCATACTGACCTACAGCTCCATTCCATTTTTATTTTTAAATTTTGAGTAATAACATTAAACTCAATATTTAGGGGTTACAAATCACACTGTTATAAAAGATGGTGCAGCTGGGGATTTAGCTCAGTGGCCTAAGTGGCTGCCTGGCAGATGCAAGGTTGTGAGTTTGATCCACAGTGAAAACAAAAAAAAAGATTGTGCACACATATCACTGCAGTACAATGTTCAGTGTTTTTAATTCTGGGAAAATACCAAGAAGAATGACAGCTGCATTCAATGGTACCTCTAATCCTAGTCCTGAGGATTCTCTGCACTGACTTCCACAATGGCTGCACTAGTCTATGCTCCCGCCAATGGAGAAAAGTTCCTTTTATCCCAATGTCTCACCAGTATTCATTATTTGTCCATTTCTTGATTTTGGAAATTAGTTCTGGAGTGAAATGGAATTTGTGTTGTTTTATTTGCATTACTCAAAAGACCAATGAAGTTGAACAACCTTTCATATATTTATTTTCCATTCTTATTTCTTCAACTGAGAAATATGTGTTCATCTCAGATATTCATTTTTTAATTTGGTCTTTGAATAACATGGAATGAATAAAAGAAGATGCAGTATTTTAAAAAATGGAATGTTGGTCCAGCCATCCTCACAGGACACAGAGGTATGCAGCCCAGCCCAGATCAGCCCAGGACCCCAGAGCTGCTTACTGGGGACTGACCAACATAGCTGCAGGGACTTGGAGATTTTGGGCTCCCCCCACCAGAATGCAGAGTGTGCACAAGCTCCATACTTCAGTGGAGTGGCATGTGCATGCAGCATCCCAGAGCTCACAGACCGCCATCCAGCTGGGTTTCTCCCAGCACTGTAGGCCTGGGACTCACCCAGGCTTGCCCTGGCACAGCTGTTGCTCTGAACTTGCAGACAGACCCAGGATCTGGGTGGCGTCATTCCAGAGTACACTCTGCCTAACTCCCTGTGACTGGGAGGCCTTGGCCCCCACCCAGTTAAGGTGGAGGCTCCACTCACACACACTGGAAGGCCACCCTCCCTTGCTGCACTCAGGACCCAGCTCTACTGGGTCCTGTGATTCAGTGTGACCCAAGAATCAGCATGACCCTCAGCGGAATGCCTGAGCAGCTTCGCAGGACACAGAGCCACATAGGTTGTAGAAGAAAATGACAAAACAAAAGACCAAGAGGCAGTCTCAGTCCCCCAGCACACAAAGAACAAACCCAAGAGACACTGAAATGGAAGACAGTGGGAGTCACACAAATGGACTTTCTGAAATGATACAAAATGCAATCAACAAATGGCTTGATGAAGCTATAGAGAAATTCAAATCAGAAATATTCTCTCAGCTAAAAAATGAAATGAGAATCATTATTAAAGAAATGTGTGTATCTAAAGAAGAGCAAGATTAAAAAAATAGAAGAACTTAAGAAAATGATCAAAACCATAAATGAACAATATAAGACACAAACAGAATGCAGGAAACAGATGCAAAGGGAAATGCAGGAACTGAAAAACTCCATGGAAATTTTGAAAAACCGCTTAAATGAAGCTGAATATAGAATCTCAGATCTTGAAGACAGAATGGGAGATCATGGCCACAAAAGAAAAGATCTCCTAAAAATAGTAAGGAACCAAGAAACAACAATTCAACAGCTGCAAGATGATGCCAAGAGAAATAAACTAAGATTAATAGGCATCAATGAAAAAACAGGGGCAATACTAATGACCTGTGAATACTATTCACAGAAATAATAGCAGAAAACTTTCCAAACATGGGAAGAAAATCTAAAATACAGGGAACTGAGGCATATAGAACCCCAATTAACCACAACCAAAATGAATCCTCACCCAGACATAATAATAAGGGTATCAGAAATACAGCACATAATCTGTCAGAGAAAAGAAACAGATCACCTATGAAGGAAAGCCTATCAGAATCACAGCAGACTTCTCAACACAAAACTTTAAGTCAAGAAGAGCTTGGAGTCAAGTATTTCAAATCCTGAAAGAAAACAGCTATCAACCCAGATTGATGTACCCTGCAAAACTATCCTTAAAAATTGATACAGAAATAAGATACTTTCATGACAAAGAAGAACTGAAGAAATTTATGGCCACCAAACCAACACTACGAAGAGGACTGAAAGACACTCTAGAAAGAGACAAAGATGGCTACAATCTCAAGAACAACAACAAAAAGAAACCACTAAGCAGGGCAAGTAATTAAACAGAAAATGTAGAAAACCAACAACAGAAAGATATCATGAGAGGGATGAGCCAGTATGTATCAGTTATATCAATCAATGTAAATGGTCTCAACTCTCCAATAAAAAGAAACAGACTAGCAGAGTGGGTTAAGAAACAAAATCCAACAATATGCTATGTACAAGAAACATATTTCATTGAAAAGGAAATTCACAGACTAAAAATCAAAGGCTGGAAAACAATACTACATGCAACAGGAACCCAGAAAAAAGCAGCTGTAGCTATCATGTTTGCAGACAATAAGAACTTCAAACCCAAAATGACCAAAAGTAATAAAGAAGGTCACTACATACTTTTTAGGGGAAAACTTCAAGAGGAAGAGATTACAATCATAAATATATATGCACCAAATATGGGAGCACCCAACTATGTAAGACAATTCTTAATAGACATGAAAAACCAAATAAGCAATAATACAGTTATAATAGGGGACCTTAACACCCCATTGTCACAGAGAGATCAACCAAACAAAAAATCAGCAAAGAAATAGCAGAACTGAATGAAGCTTGTGAACAAATGGACCTAGTAAATGTATACCGAGTATTCCACCCATCAACATCAGAATACACACTCTTCTCAGCTGCACATGGCTCATTCTCTAAAATAGATCATATACTGGTCCACAAAACATGCTTACATAAATGCAAAGGAACTGAAGTAATCCCATGCACATTATCTGACCACAGTGCAGTAAAATTTCAAATGAATGACAAAAAAAACCTACAATAACCATATAAACACATGGAAATTAAATAATACCCTCCTAAATAACCAATGGGTCACAGAAGAAGTTAAAGAAGAAATCAAACAATATCTACAATTGAATGAAAATGCAAATACAAATTACCGGAACCTGTGGGATACAATGAAAGCAGTCCTCAGAGGGAAATTTATAGCACTAAGCTCTCATATCAGAAAAACGGAAAGAACACACATAAACAACCTAATGCTGAACCTCAAACTTCTAGAAAAAGAAGAGCAAGTCAAGTCCAAAGCCCAAAGAAGGGAGGAAATTATTAAGATTAGAGCAGAAATTAATGCAATTGAAACTAAGAAAACAATACAAAGAATCAATGAATCGAAGAGTTGGTTCTTTGAAAGAGTAAATAAAATTGATAAACCCCTAG
>RJWM01032368.1:0-21481 GCA_004363535.1 Dasyprocta punctata | reverse complement strand
ACATTCAGACTTACTAGTCAACTTCATAAAATAGAGGTTTTTGGTGCCCTGATTTACAAATCATGGCTTATCAGCTTATGTCTCAGCAAAGCACAGTTCTCATGATTAAAGATACCCTGAAAGTTACCTAGAATGGCAGTTCAAAATGTTTTGGCTGGCTCATAGTATTTGTTCTCACATTCATCTGCTACTACGAGGTCTTTTTTTTTTTTTTTTTTTTTTTTTTGTAGAGATAAATTATTCCTCCACTGTGTGACTATGAACAAACCAGTGTATTTGTTTGTCTTGTGTCCCCCCAAGGCCTCATCTAATTTTGACAGGGTTGAGTCTGGTGTTTGTGATTGGTTTGTTGTCTAGTGCTGGGATTGGTGATGTGAGTGCTGCATCCACCCAGGGGTGGAGCTGACATACTGTGTAAGAGCGGGAGGAAAGTGTGTCTTTGCTCTCTTGCCCTCTCTCTTCCTGGTTAGTGTGCCTTGCTGTTTGGTGGCCTCCATGAATGGCAGCTCTGCCATCCCAGGCTGTCCTGGAGCCAAGTAAGTATGGATGGATACTCCCGAGACCTGTAAGAAATAAACCTTTCCTTCCCCAATTTTGGGCATCAGGTATTCTGTCTTGCCAATGAGTGAAAAGTGACTAAGACAACCAGTTTGTCTCTTTGGGCTTTTAATCCTTGTTAATTATGAAATTAGATGTATAACTGAGCACCCATTTGAAGCTTGAATTCTGGCTCAAACTTATGTATTACTCACTTCAAAGTTTTGTAAGCATCTGAATTGGATGCAAAAATCCTTTTATTATTAAAATGCTGATTTATTAATTTAGGCAAAAACTATGGTATGTGAAATATGGAAGTGGTCCAATCAAGATAATCAATGCAAAGAGAATATTCGCAGACTAGTTAAAGTTTAGAGCCTACAGTGTTTTTCCCCATCTATGTAGGCTCTATATTCCCCACCTGAATTTGCTTATGTAAAATACAGACCAAGATAATTGAAGATAAATATATTGTGCATGTTAAGATATAATGGCTCAACTAGTTCCATCATTATCTTTTTCAAGTTTTGTCACTAATGTGAAAAATATCTTATATTTCACCTAATTCACAATTGCTTTAAGTTTCTTTTTTGTGTGTATTCAATTGGACCAAAGAAAAGATTCTTTCTTTCTTTGGATATTATCCATTTTTAAATTAAAGTTGTAGTTTCTTTTCTTTCTTTTCAAAATGAGCCCAACATGCTTTAGAGTTTAATTTTCTCTGCACTGGAAAATATTGTACTATCATATTTGAGCTTGTGTCTATATATACATGTTCATTTACACACACTTGTGAACACACATATATATGTATGTATGTATATGCACACACACACCTATGTACAGATTTTCTCACAGATAAGTATTTTCAGTATAACAGAGATGATCACGTTCAGAAAAATATTTAAAGCTTTTCAGCACCATAAGTCTATTGTCTCTGACTTCAAATAGCTAAATAACCAAATCCCATGACCAAGTGATTATTAGTCACTTCTGAATTATCATGAAAGTAAAACATTATCGCAAATTCTTTTATGATAGCTAATGGTAGATTTAGGAAAACAGATAGCTGTAGCAAGGCGATAAGTTGAGGGAAAGAGAATTGTGTTATTCAAAAACAAAGCAAAGCACACACACACACACACAAAAAGTTCTGGGATTTAGAATAAAACCCAGTGATCCGGAGAAGTGATTCAAGTAGTGATTGAAAAGCAGAACCAACAGTAGTTGAAGGGTTCAGGTTAAATATCACATGATACTATACTTTATACATCGGGGATCTAAAAGCATATGAGGATGTGATTGCTTCTCACAATGATAGAGTGCTGTTAGTATTTAGTGTTTATTAAACCAGGAACGATATAATTTGAGCTCTGAATACATCAAAAAATTGTTTGAGCAATATAATCATTGAACTGCCATGAAGAAACACTGAATGAAACAAATTTCAAAGGCTATATTATACAATAATGTTTGAGTTCAGAAAAGTGATCTAAACAGGTGGGTTCAGGAATCCATGCATGGAGTCTGAGCAGTGACAGTAAGGCTTTGAGGCATATTAAGGATCAGCTTGGCTGGAATAACTAGAATCTACTAAATGACAACCATCACCACCAACTCCTCAGAGCCATATCCAGCACTTTAGGGAAAAAACTGAAGATGCAACCTTCCCATTGGCTCACAGTGAGCATGAGTCCTTTATCACAGGGAACTTTCAGACAGTTTGGAGTCGTAAGCACTTTCTGTGAAAAAGCACAAATAAAATTTCCAACACATATTTCCAAACTTGCAAAGTCACTAATGTGATCGAGACAGCACCGTTCACCCACCATTTCATCTATAATTCATGATCTTGACCTTTATTTTCTTGACCAGATTTCTTTAGGTCCAAGGTTAATAAAGCACCTTGGCACTTAACCAGGATCCTTTGGTTATCCTTATGGTTCTTTAGCATCCAGTGAGTTTATCATTCTTGATTTCTGCCATTTCTCAGACCTTCAGGTAGATGGGGGGAGAATGCTTGTCAGACTCAGGTGTAGCTGGTCAGCGGAGCTGCCTGACCATTAGCACACACATCTGTGACAGGAAGCTATTGTGGGTCCTAACCCTTCCTCAACACTGTGCCTTTTTATATTAAATGATCCAGAGCTTTATTTCTAGGCCTCAGGAAACAAGGACATTTAATTCAGAAGTATTTTAGAAGCAGTAGCTGGATTTTCAGTTTTAGAGTTAACAGAAGAAATAAATCATATATCTAAAAATTTTGGTATTTTGTTTTGATTTATATTTTAAAACAGAGCTCTACTGGGAAAGCCACAGCATCTGTGATATTCAGAGCAAAGATATGATGGGGAGGAAGAAGTGTGCAGTTCAATAAAGGTTGACAACTCGCAGAAACAATGTGAAGACATCCTCAGGTAAGCGTTTGGTTATTTGTAGTAACAAGCACTGTTTGCTTTCAGAAATAATTTGTATTTATCACATTCCAGTAACTAGGCTCTTTTCTCCCTTTAATGGCCTGACATAAGTCCTCCATAAGGAATCTTAGAGACACCAAGGGCTTCACACCTAGATGCCCACATTACTAGCATTCCTTCAGCCCAGAGTACAAGGAGAGAGAAAATTACATATTAGCCTCCTCAGTAGCTTGGGTTTCCTCTATGGAAAAGCCCCAACACTGCTTTCAGTGTATGAGTTTACTGTAATCTGCACTACTTGCTTAGGAACTGTGACATTTTAATGCCCATTCTCTAGGCATAAGCAAATAGCCAAAAGAAGACTCCCCTTAGGATTTCACAGTTAGGTGGATACTTTTCTAGGCAAAAGTAAAGGTTATTTGACCATTTCCTCTCAATTTTAAGGAAAATATTAATGCACCATCGTTACTGTTGACTATATGAATAGAACATCTTTTACGGCTGGGTGCTCACAGAGCCACACATACTTACTTGTGAGTGGCTTCAGGAATCTGCTCTTTCTAAATACCTTTGACTCCCCTGAGCTTTGGAAAGAAATGGCATGAATTGGATACCAACTAAGTTTCTTGCAACACTTCCCACTTTCACAATTCAGAAGCCAACCAAACATAATTAAAAATTATAGGCATCTAAAACAGATAATTATCCTTCCAGAATTAAGTTCCTTTGGGAAACTATTTTTACTCAAACAGCTCACTGGAATGAATTTCTTCTGAAGAAAATGTGATAGCACTTTAATCTATTGTTAACTCATTGCTTTTAACTTCAGTCTTGATCTTAAGCAACAATAAAGCCAAAATTCCTATAATCTCAACACTCTGGGAGGCTGGGTAGGAGGATTCCAAATTGGAGGCCAGCCTGGGCTACAGAGCAAGAATGTGTCTCAAAAAACCATGAACCAACCAAACAAACAAAACACACACAAGACCAAAATTAAGCATGTGTTATACACATGTTAAGGATACTTTCAGCACAGAGGGCCAGTTTAAATTATGAGTGTGACATAGGTCTCTTTGCTTAACACTCTAAGTAAAAATTAAAGAAAATCTTACAAATGGGCAAATGCAGTTAAGTACACTATCTACAACATTTATCAAACTTTTCCAAGTAAACAAGATCTCAACAAATGTCACATAACTTCTACTTCCAGTCAAGATCAATTAGTAAAGACCAAGTTTGCCCTTTTAAATCAAACAGCAAAAATAGCAACCACACAAAACTGCACATTTAAAAAGATTACCTTAATTTGAAAAAAAAAAAAGATACAAGAAGATAAATGAAGGACAATACACTTACAAATGGAAAGTAAATGACATAAGTTCAACAATTACTGCAGCACTGCTGTGAGCCAGGTCCAGGCCACAGAGAAGGGAGGAGACCCAGAGGGAGCCTTGCACTCCCTGCTATGGTGCCAGCGCAGACGGTCCAAGAAGATGAGGGCAGCTAAAGTTTGCAGGGGAGGATACTGACAATGAAGGAAAGGCATAGAGAGGGTTCTGGAGATCTGCAGGGTGACCCTTCGAGGCACCAGCAGAATACTGATAACACATCTGTGTGAAGAAACTACTTTAAGCCAATGAAGGCACCATATGAAGGGAGGAGGAGGGAAGCATGACTAATATCCACTCATGGCTGGTGGCAGTGCTTATTACCACAGTTAGACACAGTTAGTCTCATCATTTACAGGCAATATCTGAGTACTCAGAACAACTTTGCCTCAGTAATGGGAAATAAACAGCCCTAAACTGCTGTTCTGGTTCCACTTAGATATAAGACCTCAGAGGATCCAACTATTTCCAAGTACCTTAATTACATCCCTGAATACAACTCACTAGTGTTTATAGGAATACAAAAATACCCAGTACCCAGTAAATGTTATGTATATTTCCGACAGTTAATCATAAACTATAATCTGTATTTCTACAAATAGTCTTTTACATAATGACAAATTTATACAATAATGGCTCACTATGCTAAGAATGAATACCGACGATACCCCACTTCTCAAGAATCTTTGTAATTAGAAGGTGGCAGGAACGTAGCCAGGTGATACATTCCAGGAACAATGGGAGTACACAGGTTGAAAGTGATTCATTCCAGTGTGCAGATGCTTTAACAAGGATCTTCTTGATTCAAAGAACATGAAGTTCCCACTTTACCTCAAAGAAAGTAGACTTTATTGGAAATATACTCATGTACTGGAAATAGAAGCAACCAGAAAGTCATGAGGAAGCAGGGCAACTATTCTAGGCCACATGGTCTTTCACTACTGCAGTCTTTCTTTCTGCCTGTTCGTGTTTTCTGTTCTCTCTCTATAAACACACTCTTGTGGCTGGGAATTCAGCTTCTATGACATAAGAAAACCTCTGTGGTTCCACCTAGCACTAGACTTGGTCTTTCTATTTTCTGTTCTCCCCGAAGAGAAGTCTGTCAGGCTTCATGAGCTGACTGCACAAGGCATATCATAAGTTAGACAGTCTTAGCCCAATCTGGTTTCACTACAGACAGACCGTAACTATACTCTTCATCAGTGATGTGCTCAGGACACATTCGCTTCACGGTGAATTTTGCTAAAGTAAGTGAGAATTCATCACATAAGAGGAGCTAGAAAGATAAACAGATATTCTCCAAGTAGGCAGGAGACAGGTCATTCTAAAAGAGAAAGATACAGAAATATGAGTATTCAAAGTGCACTCACAAAAAGATAAATTTATATACAAATACATACATAGTGATCAAAAGAAGCAATGAATGTTTAAATTTAAAGAATTATTACACTAAAAGACATATTGTAAACAATGATGAGATAAGCATATTTAAAAAAATGGAGAGAATTTTGAGGGAGATTAATAGCAATATATCTTATTGAAATAATTTTTAAAAATTTAAATATTCATCATATATTTTTATTATGACTCACTGATAAACATTTACAGCACTTTCTATCATATAAAAGGATTTGGTGTGTCTTCATTCACCTTATTCATTGAATCTGGAACCATACAACTTCTGACTCTTCTCCAAAGTCAAAATGACCATGAAAGGTAAATGCTTTGAATTGACTCAGGACATCAAGGGAGCCATGACAGCACAAAATGACACTCACAAAAGAAGACTTCTATCATTGTAGTGATACATGAGTACCCACATTTATAGCAGCACAATTCATAACAGCTAAATCTTGGAAGCCACCCATGTTCATCAGTGGATGAATAGATAAAGAAAATGTAGTGCCAGGCTTGGAAGCACGCACCTGTAATTCCAGTGCTCAGGAGTCTGAGACAGGAGGATCACCTAAAGTTCAAAACGAGGATGGGCTACATAGTGAACTACACAGAGAGACCCTGTCTCAAAAAATAAATAAATAAATGAAAAACAAAATGTAGTATTTATATACAATGGAGTATTAATCTTCCATAACAAAGGATACACGAGTCATTTGTAGAAAAATGAACTCACCTTGAGACCATAAATTTGAGTGAAATAGACATAAAAATTTAAGTAGTGCCTGGTTTTTACCATATGAGAAACCCAAAATACATATAAATAAAGAACTAAATAAAAGGCAGATAATATGAATTAGAGAGATAGGCTTTTTTAAAATGGGAAAGGGATCAAGAAATTGACAGAGGTGGAAGGGACGGAAGGAAAAAATGAAAAAAGTTTTGAGATGTGTCATGCACATGTATTAACTCTTCACAAGAAATGTAATAGTTGCATAATACAAAAATGTGATAAAAAAATTTTAAAAAAGAAGACTTCTTGAATTGCTTCAGAAAGTGGCAAGAATGGTAAAATATGTCCTAATGAAGGGGGAGTATTTCAGTGGGAATTAATGATAGTGTGCCTTTAATAGTAATAAATTTTTGAATTTAAAACATTCACCTTTTTTTAACTGCATCTCATGTGTGTATATATATGTATATATTTATTTATTTATGTGTATAACTCTATATCTCTGTCTATCTATGTATCCCTACACACACACACATACACACACACACATTCAAATCAATTCCAGAATCCTTTTTTTAATTGCATCTTATGTGTATATATATGTGTGTGTGTGTGTGTGTAACTCTGTATCTCTATCTCTCCTTACACACACACACACACACATTCAAATCAATTCCAGAATCCTGTCTATCTACCTTTGTGGTTTCTCCTTCAGCATATTTTTCCTCCAGAAAAGGTTCAATTAGGGTTGTTGTGACATAGTCAAATCCTTTGCTACGAAGAAAGCCACCAGAACAATTTCTATTCCTGAGCACTCTGGCTGAAAAGATAAAATCCTCAGAATTGCGTTACACTGTGAAGTACCTTAGTAAGCTATCTGCGAAGTAGAATGAGTTGGAGTACGAATAGTAAATTGCAACAGTAAGAAAACCACATCTTGAAGAATGAAGAAACTGGGAGGTTTCTCTTGAAAACAAGAAAATAATTAATGAGAGACTATGTGAGAACTGATTCAGAATATCCACATGGGCTGTCATGTAGGAAGCAGTCACAATGGATCTGACAATGACCCAGAGGCAAAATTAGCCAAATGGAATAGAAATGATTGAAAGACAGATTTCAATTCAGTCTATGGAAAGACACTCCAACAATTACCCAAGTATGGTTGTTAGCGAAATGAGATTTTTTTGGAGCTAGAAAAGTCTCTTAAACCAGAATTGAAGACTAGATTGCAGCTATTAGTCTGGCAACTGAAAGGGGAAAAAAGACAAGCCTGTAATTGCTTTCGTGTTTGTCACCCAAGCAATGTAAAACTGGCGTTTCTTGAATTGAAAGATTTATTATCAGTGAATGTGATGAAACACTGTTAGTTCTCGTTAAGATACAAAGTTCACACATGATTTTAAAAAGCAATTAAAGCTTTAACTGTAAAGAAAAATTTGTAATACGGAGAGGTCAAGAGAGACAGAACAAGAGGCCAAACAACTATGTTCTGTTTTGTGGTGTGGCCTACCAGGTAAAAAGGAACATTCACAGTTCTCTTTCTTCTAGGAGAGGACAGAGACAGTGCACTGACACTAATAGAGGAAAAATTGGCTACGTTCATTCCGGACAATTCCTCAAATCAATTTAAATATAGGGAAACACAAAGTTAGGGGTATAGAAATGTCTGATCTCTGTTGCCATCTTTATACTTAACTAAGAGAATTCCTAGGCCCCTTCAGAACCTGCGTGACTTTTGTCATGCTGACCCTGTGACCTTTCCCTTACTTTTGATGAGGGGACACTCTGGGCTGCACCCTGACTACTCCGTCACTTCTGTGAGATTCATTTCCTGATCTGTAAACTAGACATAATAATGATAAATCTTTCATGGCATAATTTAAAGGATAAAAGTTTAGAAACATAAAAACACAAGATTATTTCTTCTTTTTCACTGTCCCAAACACGTACTTACCCTTTACCTCGACAGTTACCCATTTAATACTAGGGATGAAAAAACAAAACTAGTGTATGTTCAATTTGTTTCTTTTTCAATTAACAGTGAATAACTAGCTTAGGCACATTGACTCCTAAGTAAAGAATTTGGTGTGTTTCTAACGGTATCTGTATTTTTAAATTTTCTTTAATAGAGAAATAAGAATACTCTATTAATTCAGATGCCTTTTAACGTGATACCTTATTGGTACGATTTAAACAAATTATCTGTTAATAATAGCTTTCTTTAGCAGTAAGAACACTGCTTGTTCTCAGGTATGAGTCCTTTTGTGACAGATTTTCTGTGTCTTCTGGGTCTCAGAACATCATTTCAGATCCTATCGCTGGAATTCTCTGTGATATCACACTCTTAAGATCGCCTGCGTTTGTTTCTTAAGCGTTTGTTTGGCAGGTACAATTACAAGTATTTGACAAACATGTGTTTTCCTACTGATAAAGAAGAAAAATTTCCTATGACAAACATATTTGATATTCATGCTATAATTTTGAAATTATGTGCCCGCATGCGTGTTATGTAAACAAACCACATCAGCTGCAATTACTCACCGACACACACACAAGCAGCTGTCAATAAATGTCTCTCCCTAGAGCCCATAAGGCTCAGGCCCACACTGTCAACTGGTGAGGCAGGAACTTATAATGAAAATGAACTTTAGCTTAGTCAATATTCAGCAGATAGAGCCTTCCCACACTTGTTACAAGAAATGTGCTTATCCTTAAAATAATGAGGTGAACTGAATTCCCCTTCCCAGGGTGTTTGCATCTGCACACATTGTCTGAGGTATTCAGAGTCACTCCACACTCGAGGTGGAGTGGGAGACATTTTTACAAAAGAAAAGCTCGGAAAAAAGCCTATCTATGAACACACATGAAGCTTACTCTCTTTGTTATGGAAAAAATGATGTATTTCCTGATTCCCATGACATAGGAAAAATGCAGTTTCTCCCTTTAGGTAAAAGAGAATTTAAACTGGGCATGGTGGCGCACACCTTTAATCCCAGCACTCAGGAACCTGAGGTAGGCGGAGCATTGTGAGTTCGAGGCTGGCTTGGGCTACAACAGGACCCTGTCTCAAAAAACTAGAGCCAGGAGTTTGGCTCAGTGGCTTATGCACCTGCCTGACTGGTGTGAGGTTGTGAGTTCAAACCCCGGTGTCAAAAAAAAAAAAAAAAAAAAAAATCTAAAGGTGTGATACAAGAGGGGGAAGTTATGTTACCAAATATAAGATCCAATATTTCCTTATGCTTAGATTGGGAAATACAAGAATCACAGATCCTTTGGGCTCCTATCAATTTCTACTGAAGACTAGCTCTGCTAAAATCACCTTTTGCATAGTGAGACAATTTTCAGGGAAAATTGTGCTGCTGACTCATAAGCATGCTAGTATAAATTACTTATAAAGGTAAAGAAAAATATTTTTAGCTTTAAGGAACACACTGAATTTTTTTTTCTAAAATCATCCCTAATAAGTTAAAATGCATTTACAGTTTTTAGACAGTATAGCTAGACCACTTTGAGAAATAAGTTGGAAGACATGACAATGTAACAAACTAAGATAGTAGCACAAGCCCACACTCTACCTATGAACATAAAATAATGATGGATAAAATCTGACTTTTTTAAAAGAAAGAGCCGGGCTCCAAGTAAAGAAAAATCCCTTAGGTGGTAGAAGTCTTTAAAGCCAGAACTGCCAACTATTACGCAAAGCATGGCAACCACACGGATTTTTGCGCTGTCTCTAAGCTAAGCAGCAGGAGCTGACCTTCTAGTGCTTAAACAGTCGCATCAGGCCGTCCCCTGCCTGGAAGGAATTAGATCAGGAGGACTCCAACCTGTAGAAGGAATCTAGGAAACTTCTCCCACTGGTTTTAGGGTACAAGAAAAGGGTACGTGCCCAAGAATTCAAAGTATGGGTTTGCAAAATCAGTCTGGAATATTAAATGAAAACGCTTGGCCCCAGCAAAGCAAAACTAAATGCTTCTGTTTGTCATTATTTGGGAAAAAACTAATTCCTATACATTTTGAAGGTGATGTATGCTTAAAATATAGGACTCCACCAGATCCCAAACTATAGAAGGAATCCAAAGATCATGAAAGATAATCAGAAAAATTAATGTAATCAATCACTGAAAATAAAACTATTATGAAAGGACTAAAAGATAAACGTGCAGACAATACTAAATAAACAGAAAATTACAACAAAGTAACAAAATTTTTAATCTGTGAAGTTAATTGTTATCTTAAATAACCAGCCCCCATGGAAATGAAGAAAAAAAAAAAAACTGAATTAAAAGCCAAATGAGAATTCTGGGTTGTGGTGATGGTAGACGTTTGCCTTATGATTTTTGGTTTTAAATTTTATATTCTGAAATAATTTTAGATTTACAGTAAAGTTGCAAAAAGCACAGAGAATTCCAAAATACTCCACCTAGCTTTCTCTAATATTAACATATCATATGCTGTAATACAATTATAGAAACTAAAAACTAACATTTGTAATATTCTGCTAGCTCTTATGTACATTTTACTAAATCTTAGAAATTTTTTCACTAATGTCCTTCCTCTCATCCAGAATCTAATATTGCTTTACACTTAGTTTTCCTATCTCTTTATTATCCTCTGATTTGTAACAGCTCAGCGACCGACCCTTCTTTCCTGTCAAGACCTTGACACAGTTGAAAAGAACAGACTCACTATTAAAGAGCATCCCTCAATTTGGATAGTTTGGTGCTGGGCTGTAATTGGGTTGAGTTTTAACCATTTCTGATAAATACGTCACAGAAGTAGTACATTTTCTTGTATCAAATTTGCATGATGTCAATAGATCTTATTACTGATAATGTTAACCTCAAGTGGTTAAACTGGTTAATCAATTAGTTAAATCGTTGTCTGTTTATCTATTTATTCATAGCTTTGTAAAACTACTAGTCTTCTTTTTCTATTTAACAAATAATTCATAGAAGATTCTTGGAAATTATGACATCCTGCTTCACTCAAATTACTTTTTTCTCTTTTCTTTGTTTCCCCTCTCCCCTCCAGTGTTTGCCTTCCCATTTGAGACAAGGACCAAAATGGATGATAGATATTAGGAAGTGGTAAGAAACCCTTCTCTTTAAATCATCACACATTACATTATTTTAGCATCAGTTGATGTTGCTGCCATAGTTACTGCTTTTCTATTCCAATGGTGATTTCCTATTTCTCTCAGCCTCTCTATATTTATGAACAGAATTATTGAGAAAAAAGAGCTGATTCTTTTCTGCTCCATCCACATGCATTTGTTACACTCTTTATATGGACAAATGAATAGTTCTATTATGATATTATTCTATAGGTTGTAAATCAATATTATTATTCCTATTATTTCTCAAGTTGCTCTGTATTTGACCATTGGTCACTGTTTCATGTTGGCTGCTGTTCTTTTCTTAACACTCTCTACCCATTTTTGAGCACTTTCATAATGTAAGGTAGACTCAGACTGGATGACTTTACTTTAAACACTCTTTGCCCAAAGAGGAGTACACAGAGATCTAGATTCCTGTCATAATTGTTGAGGTGGCATTGACTTCAGGGTTCTTAGCTAGAAAGACTTGGAAAACCCAACATACAATTAGTATAGTCAACTCACTTCAACATAGGAAGAAAAACTAAGAGAATATATATTCCCAAACCAAAAGTTTATTTATTTATTTATTTTTGGTACTGGGAATCGAACTCAGGACATTGCGCTTGCCTTGCAGGTGCTTATGCCACTGAGTTATATCCTCAGTCTCAAACCGAAAATTTAAATAGATGTGAAGAAACCATAAAGCCTTCTGAAAAATGAGCAGCTCTGCAGGTGCAAATTGAGGGACAGAACCACAACATATGGTGGTCCTGAGAACGAGAAGAATGCCCCAAATGACCAAGAGGTGGTCATGAGGGAATGTGCAGAAGTCGTCTAAATACAGCTTGAATATAGAACAAAGTAACTTCTGAGAGAAAAATAAAATTGACTTTAAATGGGCCTTCTGTTAGAAGCATTATTCTACATAAAATAACCTTTCTAGGTGATGTTAAATCATGATAATTTGAAGTATTTCTGAATACATATATGAACCAAAAGAACCAAAAAATATTACACCATTCTTAAAACTATTTTGTTGGTAGTATGGTCACTGTAATTCAAAACTATTGTGTGTGAATTAAACAATAAAGGAAATAAGTAACTGTTTTTAGAACTGATTTTTTTTCAGTATATAAAAGGAAATACAGATGTTGAGATTGATGAGTGCATATGAAAACCATGAGTTGTCCTAAATTTGAATTTACATTATTTGTATAAATATATGATATATTTCATATAGAAATGTGTTATTCTGAGCTCTGACCATGGAAAAAGTCTAAAAGCAATTAATAAATCAAAAGCAGTGCATAAACTTGAGTCCCCAGATTGTGATTTCTAAATAAAGGAAGTAGAACTCCTTGAAAATTAGCTGATTCTGGAAATGGAAAGAGCAATTGAAAGACGATCCTGAAACCTCTTGTCATATCGCAGTGAGAAAGCTATGCAAAGTACTCAAGATCTACTTTGACTACTTGGCCAAGAGTCAAACAATTTAGCCATTAATATTAAAAGTCTTTCAGAGCAAAGAGAGAAAAAAAATTCATTTCTAAATGTTGAAGGATGCATAGGGCTAAAAATGGATATTTGCATCAATGGGAAATTAAAGAAAACAAACAAGCACTTAAATTTTTTTTACAACCAAGCTCAGGAGATAGAAGGATTACTTGAGCACAGGAGTTTGAAGCCAGCCTGGACCACACAGGGAGACCCCCATATCAAATAAATAAATGAACAAATACATAAATAATCTTTCCTTTTCCCACCATACTTCTGGGCAAACAAATAGTTGACAAATCAGAATCTCTTTACAGAATTATTCTACCTAGTGAAACATGACCAATCATAGAACTAGAATATTTTGCAATTTCCAGTAAATTCATGTATCTCACAATGAATATAATGATTATCACAAAAATTATAGATTACCTGTATATGATATATCTCGATTCCTATTTTTGCACATTTCCAAAGTCCTTTTTATTTTTCTATTTTAAGATGTAAAACAAAACAAAACAAAAGAATAGAAATGATACCGAATTTCAAAAAAATAGTTGAAAATTAACTCTAGTTAATATATTACATATTGTTATCTTAGAAGTAGTTGCTAAGGTTACAATATCTGGGCATAAAAAAATGATCAAACAATCAAACAATGAAAGCACAGACTATTTTTTTTGATGAACTAACAGAGATTAGTAGTATGGTTATCTATCTTGTATATATATATATATACATACACACGAGATAAACTTAACTTAAAAAAAAGGTCAGCATTATTGTTCTTTTGTTAAAAGTATTTCAAAATGTGTGACAAATATTTCTTATAACCTATAGGCTTCTCATTCCTTTCAGGGATGCTGTAAATAAAGTGAAACAAGAGCATAAAACAAAATTATAGATTACCAGAAATTATGCATTTCTGAAGAAAGTATGTATCACCTTCTATGAAGTCAACTTCTCTCTGAATAGTAAAATAGTCATTTTAAAACATCTAAGTTCAATTGCACTTTACATAAAATATAGGGGAGTGATGAATATGCTAAATGTGATCATGAATATACAACCATTGAAGCAAGTATTTGACTCTACTAGAGTCATTTTGTAGGATGCAACTTGACACCATAATGTTAAATAAAATAAATCAGATACCAAAGTTTAAATATATGATTTCTCTTATATGAGAAAACCAAAATAAAAATAAATTTTAAAGCAATATTTAAAAAATAGGAAAAGGAAAATAGATCATTTGCAAAAAAGAAAGGGAACAATACATGGAGGAAGATAGAGCAAGAGGGGAGGGAAATGGATGAAAAAAGGAATTAAGATATGTTATGTGCATTTGCCAACTCCCCATAAGTGTAACCATTATGTACTGAAAATATGTACTAAAAACAATTTAGCATAAAATGAAAAAGGAATAAAAAGATAAAACTTCATTATTGAATGTGAATAATTGCAAAAAAATAAAAATGTGTGAGAAATTAATGAAAGAGAGACACAGAGACAGATAGGGAGAGACAGAGAGAGACACAAGTAAACTGAATCTATACGTTAAATGCAACGTATCAACCAACTGTATTATGAGTTTACTGGTACTGTAATTTAAAAATAAACAAATCAAAATTGGGAAAAGGTAAACGTTGACCAGAATGCTTGATGATAATTTAGTATAGATCATATATATATATATATGGAAATTCCTACAATTCTTCTTGAAACTGGATGCATTAAAATTTTAATTGCAGTGATGAAGTGCTAGAAACTGTTACTCTGATGAAAAATAAGTTTTAAAAGATGTTGAGTAGAATGAAAAAGTCCAATATGTATCTATCATAAAATCCAAATTAAAATAGAAAAATGAAATGAAAAACTATATATAAATAATTTTGAAAAGTATATCAATACTAAGAAAAATGGGAGCTTTCATGTTAATAAAGCACAGTAAGTCAAAAGCAAAAAAATACATACATACATACATAAATGCCTAGATACATTGTTTGAAAACAACATATTATTTACAAGTTAATAAAAAAATAAGTGTATCCAATCAGAAAGCAAAAGTAGATTATCTCCAAAGAATGAACTTGACTTATTAATCAAAGGAAATACTGAAAGACAATAGAATTCTGCCTTTAGAATTCTTAGGGAAAACAAATACCAGTACAAAATTTTTACAGAGTTAAATTACCATTTTACAAGTAGTGTTGAAGAATTATTTATAGAGATATGCAATGTGTACAGAGACCCTGACTAACAATTAACAGAAGACATATTCATAAGTAATGAAAAATACAAAAGATAGTGAACAAAGAAATGATCAGTATGTGGTGAGAAGTAAATTTATTCATCCATTAAACATTTTTAGAGATTAACCTCTAAACTCAAAGATAACATAGCGTTAGAATGGTAATATAATTGCAAAAATAGCTGCTATTCATCTTTTCCTGGAGTCTCTTTCCCTGTCCTTGAATACCAGCTGCCTTGTCACTTATTTAACCAAACAGTGTGGTGGATAGGATAGCATTCTAGTTCCAATTACAAGCCCCCAAAGGTTTGGTGTGATTTTAATTGTTCTCATGGAACTCTGATGCTTTATGTGGACAAGTGCAGTCCAGTTTGCTGGATCATGAGAGATACTGGAACTTATTCTGCATCGAGCCACTGCCAGAATGTGACCTATGCTGACCAAGACCAGCCAGACCCCATAGAACTGCTGCACGAGCTTGTTACTGAATGCAACATGAAGCAGTTCATCGTGTACCTAACATGACCCAAAGAAGCAGAACTACACTGCTGATCCACAGATCCGTAAATACTAATACACGTTTATTGTTTAAGCCTCTTTCAGGGGAAGTTAATTTGGTGTGTTGCAGTATATTTCTAAATGGTATCCAATGGAGAAAATAATTTCAGATTTAAATATATGCTACGAACTTTGTGCTACCAACAAAAGAGAATACAATTGCAATGTTCAAACCAGAGGCAACAATTAAATAATAAATGGAATTCAAGCCGACCTACTAGAAGGTATAAAAGGAAAACAAGTCATGAATAGAAGCAATAAAATAGTAGGAAATACAAAATATGCAAAACAAATCCAAACATAGTAAGTGCACAGAAATAGATTGACTCATTTATTTAAAAATATATTTGCAGATTTTTAAAAGTCAATACTGCCATACACTATTTCTAAAAAATATTTCTATAATTGAGAAGAGTGATTAAATATAAAATGATAGGACTTCAGTATCTAAAATATGGAGAATTATATATTCTAAAATTTACTTGCAAAACAGTAAAATTAAATTCTTGGTAATATGACAGATGGATATTTTGATATCATATTGATTTTGAAGAGACTTTCTGGTATCTTGAAAATAGCTGAGGAACTAAGGAGGGAAAGCAAAAGAAAATGAAACAAAATGAGCTTCTGAGCTGACACCAAACTTTGACTATGTACAAATGTAAATAACAGATTTTTTAGGGGAAAATGAGGAACAAGTGATGTTGCCAGCTCTGGGCTTAGCAGAATAAAACTCAGACTGCAGCAATTTAAGAAAACTAGACTTTAATCTTCCATGTTAAATTGAATGATTAAAGGGAACTAGGAGTTACCAGATCAGGAGCATACCTTGGTTTCCAGCAAAGGTAAACAGAAGCCCTCCCTGGAGGAAAGCATTTGCCAAGCTATCCTGAATAACAGTGTACAAAACAAAAACTGGCATATTTTTGCTTCAGTTATTACAAGTTGCTGAGATAGATACCCATAAAATAACTATGAGTTCAAAGGGGGTAAATAAAGTAATGAGGAAAAACAAAAGTATATTGAAATTGTGCAAGCAAATTTGAAAAACAATAAAATAGTACTCTTAGAAAATACAGAACTGAAAAAAATTAATAAGTGGCAAAATATCAGATTAGACATAGTTAAAAGGAGGAAGGGGGTAAGAGACAGCAATAGAGCAACAAATCCTGGCAGATGTCAAATAGAAATTGCAAAAGGAGAATACAGAACACAAAGGATGACAATTAAACTGGCAGAAAACATTCTAACTGCAATAATGGAACCAAGAATGAATTGTCACATTCAAAATAATTAAATGAAATAACAATCAATCTAGAATTGTCTGTCCTACAATATGTGAAACCTTTCACAAATGAGAGCAAACTAAATTCAATTTCATTTAAAGAAAAAACCAAAAAGGTTTTCCATTAACATACCATTGTAAATAAAATATATGTCAGAAACTAAGTAAGTTAATGGTCCTAGCCTATTAAAAAAGAAATAGATTAGAAAAATAAGACATACAAAATGTATCTATTTGTTATTTACAAGACAGCCTAAATAAAATATAGGACATCACTATTGAAAGAGAGATATGGAAAAGATTATTAGAAAACTTGTGGCAATCAATGTTTGTCATCTTTGATTGTATAGATAGTTTCATGGTGTACACATACATCAAACCTGTTAAACTGATCACTTTAAAAAGGTGCAGTCAATGACATCTGGTTAAAATGAAAAGGATGAGCAAAGATACATTAAGCAAATATTATAAACAATGAATATGAAAAGATTGCATTAGCCATGTTATATTAGACAAAATAGACTTTAAGGCAAAGCTCATCATAAGTGACAAAGGTAACTCTAATAAAGTGATAAATTATAATATTTCAATTTTAGTTTAACAATGGACCCTAAATATTAAATTACATATATAAACAGTTTTAGAAATTAAGAAAAAAAAAAACGCATGTAAGGATATATCAACAAATTCCCCCTTATAGTAGGATATTTTTAAACATAATTTTACTGACATGGTAAATAGTCACAAAATTATTGTGGAATGATGCTGTTAATAAACAGGTCATCTTAAGGGAAATCCACTTCAAAACCACAATGAGATACCACCTTGCTCTAGTAAGAAATATTATTATCAAAAAGACAAAAGACAACCAGTGCTAAAGAGATTGTGAAGAAAAGGGAATTCTTACACACTGTTGGCAAAAATGTAAGATAGCACAACCAAAATGGATAACAGTGTTGGAGTCTTTCCCAAAAAAATTAAAAGTAGATTTGCTATATGATCCAGCAATCCCACAGTAGGGTATATATCCAAAGGAAATAAACCTGTATGTCAAAGAGACATCTGCACTTCTGTTTATTGTAGCAAAAGATATAGAAACAAATTAAGTGCCCATCAACTAAATAATGAATACAAAAATGTGGTACATATATGTGGTGCATATATATATATATATATATATATATATATATATATATATATGTAGTACAAAGACGCCATGGAATATGACAGTCTGGTGAAGGGAATCTTGTTTTAAACAATCTAGAGGACACTGGAGAGCATTATGTTCAATGAATTAAGCTGGGCACTAAAAGACAAGCACTACGTGATCTTATAGAATTTAGAAGTAAAATGGTGGGCCCCAGAGGTAGGAAGGACGGAGGGAAAGAGAAAGAGGGAGGCAGGGAGAGACAGAGGGGGAGGGAGTAGGAGGGAAGGATGATGAGCGATTACTCAATAGGTACTAAGTAATAGGTAAGAGTAAGATGTTCTGCTGTGCTATTTCACAGTATGGTGACTGTATAAAATAATTATGTACTCTTCATTTTAAAAAACTAGAATAAATGATCTTCAAAGTTTCCAACATAAAAAATTACAAATGTTTTGGATAGGTAATTTCACCCAATTTGAACATTATAAAATGTATTCATGCATTGAAGCATCATCTAGTACTCCATCAATATGTATATGCTTTATATTTTTATATATAAATTTAAAAATAAATTTAATTTAAATGAAAAAAGAAAAAGGAAAATGTGGACAGACTGACCAAAGTAGAATTTCTGGCCTTTTTCCAAAATTATAACATGTCATTGGCAAAACTTAGAAGTATGAGCCAGATCTCAATCCAATTTTATTTCTGCTACATTCTACTCCCTCTCTTGTAACACATATTTAGGTATGTGTAAACAAAGGACTGTTTTTCAAAAAATATATTTTGAAAGATATTTGGCAAAGAGCATCTCTAATGCCTAGCTTAAACGAAACTTGACTGACCTGAGACTCATCTGCTTTGAGGCCACTGTGTGTGCTTTCTTCCTGAGTCAGTTTCTGACCTCCATGAATCATAACAGAAAAGCCTTTCCTGATCATTCAGAAAATAACAAGTACTTCCTAATCACTTTCTCTAACTTTTTTTGGGAGAACATATCCTCTCTGGGGATATAAATCATTGTCTGTTTCTCCCAGTAACCAACTGATTGGTTTTTTTTTTGATGTTGTTGTTGTTGTTGTTTTGTTTTTTGATACTGGTGATCAAACTCATGACCTCATGCTCGCGAGGCAGGCGCTTATGTCACTGAGCTAAACCCCCGGCTGCCATCTCCCAGTAAATCTTCAGGCATAGAAGATTGGCAGGTAGGTTGTGGGCACTTAACAAATATTTTTTGAACAAACAACTGAATGAATGAAATACATAATATACTTATAATCAATTTCATCTTTAATCAGATGACTTTTTAATTTTTAGCTTTTCCTGTGATGGTTTTTGTGATACTCTATACCCTTAAATGTTGTATTTGTTATGCTTTTGGTTGCTGTATAGATATGAAAAGTATAAAGAGCAACAAATTCTATTCAATTATTCTGAAAGAAAAAGAGCCATCCCAAAAAGACAAGATGAAATATATGAGTGTTTTGTTAACATTGTATAACCATTTCTATTGAATGCATATTTTATATACTTATGTATATTTTATGTAGTTAGATACAGATGTATCTCTACAGATGTATCTCTGTGCAGACAAGGATTAGATATTCACATAAAATAATTCCTTCTCCCTGACTCCCCACAAATACTTGTTGGCTGAAATCTATTCTTAGAAAAATCCTCAGATTTGTGTTTCAAGGAGGAATAAATCCTACAAATATATTCTGTGAATGGTGCTTCAAGTCTGATCTGCCCACCTTTAAAGAAAATCTTCAAAGCAATAATCTGCAGTGGTCAGAGTCCAAATATACCTTGATAACAAAAGAGTTCCTTGTCACAGGATTTTTTTTCTTTGCTAAAATTTCAAGTTAATTAGAAATAACATAAACAAAATTCTATAACCCTTCTATGCGAGATTACTGCTACCTCGTAAACCAGTTCTGTGTGATATTTATAACTCCTTTAGCCAAATGGGAAATAAAACCTTCAATGACTTCAACAAACTGCTGGGTTTCCTCCTCTCTTTCTAAAATTCATTCTTGATTCAGGGTGAAGTAGTCATCTCATTGCTCAGAGCAGGCAAGAAGTGAATGAAAAGAAAAAAGACTGTGTTTCGCATTGATAGCACTAAAGCTCCAGACTACATTGTTTTCTTCATCTGCTATTTAGTTCAAGACATTTCTGATCCTATTTTCCACAACACATATCTACTCAAATGCTGGAATTGCAATTTTCTAATTTCACAAAGCAGTCTTTAGAGACTACTATTCAGGGCTCTTCAGTAATGGTATGAACTTGATAAACATCCCTTCCTTACCTAAGAAGCAGACCAACTTTGGCACCCTCATTAATGGAAAGGATATCACACCTTTGTCTCTGAGCACTCCCTGAGTGATTCTGGGAATTAACCATCCTGGATTTAGCAACCATAGTTAAAATAACATTCCATTGTTTATTTCCTAATGTGTTTGATTTTTCAAAAATTTTCTACTCATTTTACTGTGGATGTCTATTCTTCAAAATATTCAAATTAAAATGAAAACTTGGAACACATTAAATACATGACAGATTTCTAACTAAATTTTAGTAGGATACATACAATGCATATGGAAATTATAAATGAATGCTGTACACATAGTAAATGAGTCTGCCTTTCTATAACATGCAGACACTTTAGGCCTTTGGGGATTCATGGAGCATTGTTAATAGCAATACTGCTCTCCTCATAACACTGAGGTGGAGAAGCTAACTTGCCACTGTGTAGCAGGATGTGATAGACATCCTAAAGTTGGGGAAAGGGGCTCCAGGAGTGAGGAGAGACAGTTTAGCTAGAGCAGGATGATGATTTGCGTCAGCTCATGTAACAGATGCAGAAGCCTTCGTGTGATTCTTGTTCCGCCCTCCCTCTGTTCCAGAATGTGTTTCATTAATCTCCCAGCACACCGTCTGAGATCTGAAATTCTTTTGCCTTCATTTTGACAAGAATGTGAGGTTGAGCATAAGGCATGAGAGGAAAAGCATGACAGAAGTGAGGTTAGCAAAGGGCCTCCAATGCTGTTTGCGTAGCTCCAGATTGTTTCAAATGCAATAAAAAATTTTTTCTGCAACTACAGACTTTATTAATTATGGTGACCTTGGCAACCAAGTCAATAAGTTATTTTTTCTCATTCTT
>RJWM01032367.1:0-21538 GCA_004363535.1 Dasyprocta punctata | reverse complement strand
TTTTGAAACCCTATATTGCTTTCATTGTTTTGTTTTGAGTGATTTTATCCTGTTTTGGTTTGTTTGATTGTATTATGACTGATGATATAAGCAACTGCTTAGAAGATAACATGAGGCATTATAGTAATCAGTGTTGTTTTACTATGTATTGCTTCCATTGTTTTGTTCTTCATTGGTTTTATCCTGTACTATTTTGTTTGATTGTATTGTGCCTGATGGTATGAGCAGTTATTTTGAAGATAACAAGAGGTATTATAAGGGGAAAGGAGGAAAGAAGGAAGGGATAAGGAAAAAGACATAAATTTGTATATAGGTATATATAAGATAGGTAAAACGACTATACTACTAAATGCATTAGTTATTGAAAAAGAACAGTTAATACTCATATGATTAGATCAATTTTACATGTCTATATCTGTTAATGTAAACAACCCCCTTGAAGGTAATGATATGCAATATTACAACCACTGTCAAATTCCAATCATCTCACTTTGTAAACCTATAATGTTATTGTATTGGATTTGTTGTTGTTGTTTGTTTGTCCTTTTGCTTTTTGTTTTTCTTTTCTGTGTCCGTTTTCTCTTAAATAAAAAAAAAAGATAAATTGCTAAGCAGATAGTAAAGAAGTGAGCAGGCAAAATGGGGGTCCTCAGGTAACAGGCATCAAAGGCAGGAAATAGCTACTGTGCTGAGGGCTAGGAAAACGAAGAGAGCTCAGGAGCTTGGAGGAGGTGCCTTGTGGGGTGGGGGCCAACCTCTTACAGGATGGAGCACCACTCAGTTTGCACCTTGGGAGCTCGAGACTCACAGAGCCGAGATTCAGACCTCATAAGGGGTGTGCAGGACGTCGGTTCTGTCATTTTCGCGTGGCAGGATGAAGCCTGCTCTACAAGATTAGAAAATCTATTAACTGGAACCAGCTATTCCTTCAGGAGCAAACCGGAGTGAAGTGTCACTGCTCAGCTGAATTGGTGGCCACTGCTGTCAGGGACAAGGAGAACTGTGAACAGGCAGACCCCTTCCTCCCTCCTCCAGCTTCCGGTTTTACAGGTGTCTGCTGTTGGTGTCACCTAACTCAAGGCAGCCAGGAGAGCAGAGGTGTGGTTTGCAGTCTCATGACAAAGCAGAGTCCCAAGGTGTGCTTGGAGCTGAGACAGCGGCTTCACCCCTGCACACCCACCAACCGGAAATCCAGCCCTCCTCCCCTCACTGAGTCGCAGCCTGTCAGTGGACCTCAAGTTTCTCAAGGAGAACTGAAACTCTAATCTGAGAGATCTCCCAAATTTCCTACTATCATATATAGAACAAACTTATCTTTAATTTTTAAAACTTATGTAAAGGACAAAAAATATATGTATGGGGGGGTTATGCTAGTGCAATGTGAACCTTAGAAGAAACTGTGGTAATAACAAAAGACGAAGCATATCAAGTTACTGTTCCCCATATGGTGAAATTACAGCCATGTATTTCCACAAACATCTCTCACATCCGTAACAGGCATTCAGAACAGTTTATTCCCCTGGAGGTTGTTGCTCACTCAGACAGAGATTTGGAAAGTCCATGAGAAAGGAACAGAAGCTGGACACTTCTCTCCAACAGACTGGGTGCCTGAGATTCTTGACTTCAGGCCAGAACTCCTTTGGCATCTGCTGCATATTTGGTTGCCCTTGAACTTCCTTTGACATCAGTTTGATTTGTAGCTTTTCTATAACTAAAATCACATTGTACTAGTATCAGCAGAACCAATTCAGGAGAATGCTGTTAGGTTTACTTGTATTTTAGGAGACTGCAACAAAGTCAGACTGTGATAGTCATACATGACCTCACCAGCAACATGGCACACTTGCCAAGCCACACTGAGTTTTGAAGGCCAAGAAATTTGAGTAACGTGTGTATCACTTAAGGGATTGAATTAAAGCTAATATAATGAAAATTCAACTGTGGGAGTTTACCCAGTACCATTCTTGTATCACATGAGCCTTAGGGGAAGGCAGCTGTGATGGTCAACTTTATGGGTCACTTCAACTGGACATGGGGGCTCCGATACTCGGCTGAACAGTACTCTGGGCGTGTCCATGAGGGGGATCAAAATGAGAACTGGCAGGCAGAGTGAAGCAGGGTAGCTCCCTGCAGTGTGGATGGGCACCACCCAGTTGATTGGAGGCCTGAATAGAACAAAAGGTGGCATCACCACCTAAGCTAGGATATCCGTCAACTGCTTCTGGTGAACTTACACCATAACCTCTCCGGGTCTGAAAGCCTCAGGGTTTAGATAGGAATTTACACCACTGGCTCTCTTGCTCTTTGGTACTCACACCATTGGATTCAGGCTGGAACAACAGTCTCCAGATGTGCAGAAAGCAGACGATGGGAAGGGACTTCTCAGCCTCGGTAACTTCGTTTATTGCAGAACTGCACAATTACACACATATGCACATACACCTATATGTCTATATGTCCTATTGGTTCTGGTTGTCCAAGAAATCAAATAAATATCAGAAACCCTAAATTGACTCTATAATGCCATCAAAGAACCAGGTTTTCTCTTTGCCTTTGCCTTCTTTAGCGTGTTCTCCAAGGACGGCTGCCAAGGTCTACACACCATGACTGCAGGGAAAGGGCAAGGCATGGACGTGAGCTACAGTCAGTCTTTCTCTTAGAAACACAGGTTTTCTGACAGTCCCATCTCATCGGTAGAGCCATAACACAGGAGCAACCATAAGCACAAAGGGCCCTATGAGGACAAGTAGTGTTAACTATGCATGCTGCAGTTCTAAATTAGAATTGTACTGCTAAAGAAGAGAATTAGAATAGGATACAAAAACATATACATATGGCATAGAACCTTGCACAGAAGAGAAATAAATACACCCAAATCCTAAATGAAGCAATAATCTTGTAAAACTAAAATTTAATATAAAGCACAAAAATGCACATTTCTTTTTCCCTCAAACCCTATATTCATAGGCATGCTGTCTGATAGGTAAATAGGAGAAATAATTAAAATTGACATTTTTTATGAAATCTGTCAGATAGATGATTATATTAATACCCAACCTAGTCATTAGGTTGTTTCCCTGTTACACACAAGAGTAACCTAGTGTATACCACAGAGTGTAAGAAGCATTGAAATACCCACAATCTAACGGAATATATAAAGAACTATAAATCAGTAAGAAAAAGGCAGGCAATTCTATAGGAAAAAATGGGGTGGGAAGGGGGATCAGTCTTGAAAAGGAACTTCATGAAATATCCAGATGGCCTTCAAACCAACTTTACTGGTTATCAGAGAAATGCAAATCAAATCTGCAATATAACACCAGTAGAACCCAACAGAAGGGGTAAAACGAAAGGGACAGAAATACATATCGAGTGTGACTAGACGCAGAATAACTAGAGTTCTCAAACCCTCCTTATGGGGGTATAAACTGGTACACATCCTGGAAAAGTGAGACAGGACCTTCGGTAACTGAATATTCACATATCCTATGTCTCAGAAGATTCACAGCTTGGTGTACACTCTACAGAAATACACGTTCACCAAGAAAAGTACAATGTTCATGAAAAAAAACCAAAATAGAAAACATGCTGCTAACAGTCAAACAGATACCGCGGTACAGAACAGGAATATCAAAAGCCCCAGTAGAACCAAAGAAGTCAAACACAAAAGAAGCATTTTTTTTTTTATGATGTTTACAAACAGCCAAATTAGGGGGAAAAAAAAAAACCCCACAAACTGCAAAACTAACCTGAGTGAGGCGCTGTTACAAATAGGAATGGGATTTGTGATGAATATTTTCTAAATTTAAGATTTTTGACCATGGTGTGCAGCTCTGCAAGTACACTAAAAAGTTTGTTTTCAATGTATAAATTATGGCATGCAAATTACATATCAATAAAGTTTTTTTTAGAATTATGTCAGAAATCAGGACCATGGCTGCAACTAGAAAGAAGTATAGGGGGACCATGAGGGGCCCAGGAAGAGAGAAACTGAGTCAGCAGAGGCTAAGCTGGGTCTGGGAAGAGCAAATCAAGCTAGACTGAGCCGGGCGTGGTGGCACACGCCTTTAATCCCAGCACTCAGGATGCTGAGGTAGGAGGAGCGTTGTGAGTTAGAGGCCGGCTTGGGCTGAGGCCGGCTTGGGCTACAACACAAGCGCAAGTCTGGCCTGAGCTACATAGTGTGACCCTGCCTCGAAAAACTAGTGGCTTAAGCGACTGTGTGGTAGGCGCAAGGTTGTGAGTTCGATCTCCGCTGGCAAAAAAATAAACAAAAGCTAGACTGATCTTCCCATAAACTGTGCAAATCTGGCAGGGCCCAGAAGAGAGAAGCCAGATTCTTTCCCAGGAGTGGACCTGTTTTATGCAAGTTGCAAAAACAACTAAATGCTTGTATTGTCTGATTGACTTTGCAGGACTAAGGCTGGTAGTCTAAGTATCTATTGGCAAGATGACAGTATGGAATACAGCAAATATGAGGGATTTCCTTCTGTCTTGTTTTGAAATGCAATGTTATTGTTTTGTTCTGATTATTTTTATTCAATGCTGTTTTGATTTTATTGTTTTGTTTTATTCGATTTTACTATGTCTGAGGAAATGGTCAACTATTGTGAAGATACCAACATATATTATGGTAGCCATTGTTGATGACCTATTGTCCTGTTTTGAGGTTATGTACCACTTTTACTGCTTTGTTTCAATTGGCTTTATTCTATTTTGCATTCTCAGGTTTTATTCCTCTTTTTTTAAAAAAAAAGGAGGTATGGACAGATTCCTGGCAACTCAGTAACACTACTTTATTGATTTGGATGCTGATTACTTGAAGCATTGTTCGGCTTGTGAAGTATTTATTATGACATCATACTCTGATTTTCTGCGGATGCTATACTTCAAAAATTTCACTTGAATTACTGCTTCAGAAGAACTTAACATTTGAAGCACAGAAGGTTTTATGACCTGCTAAGTTTCACATTAAACCTGAGATCTAAGTGTTACTTCTATATTAGAAAAATAAGAGGTAGAGTCCTTTTGCCATAAACTCCTCTGACAAGTCATTTCCTTCTGTAACTGTTCATAATTCCTTTTAACCAGTGGTTTTCATACCACTGTTCACAATGGTTGTAAACTGAGGTCACAATTGGCATGTTTTTTAAAGAAACACAAGAGAACATAAAAACAGCAGAATGCCTTGCACTCAGCAGGGAAGTGTTTTCAAAAGTAATACTGTATATACTCATGTGTGTAACACTTGGTTTGAACCCACTATCATTTGCTGTTGAGTTGTGGTTAAAAAAAGCATTTCAAAAGTGCCAACTTTAACTCAGTTTCACAGGGCAGACTTGTGGGTCATACCGTTCGCTAGGTCTTTGGGGAAAAGTGCTTCGAGGGCAAAGGCAAGTCATTGGGTTTCAGCAGGCTGCGAACGTGCTGGGAAGGGCGAGGAGGGAGGCTGTGGCAACAGCTGACAATGATTTCAGATGCGGTGCTTAGTAGGAGAAGTTAAACAAAAAGAAGTGGCCTTGCTGAACAGTAATCACAATGAACAATTAGGAGGATTAGCTTAAGCATGTTGTATAAAGGACCCCAGTTTACAATGGAGAAAAAGAAATCAACAGTTAACGTTTTCCTAATAAACCATTTTTTTCTAATGAGCATGGTTCCAAAATCCTCAATGGATCAGCTCACACCACAGCTGTTGCCACTAACCACACTGCATTCCCCTAGTTATTCCATACTCCCAAAACTTATTTTTAAATTTTCAAAGACTTAAAGTTACTGTTAACCATTAAAGAACTAACGTGTGGTTATAATTCAGCCAATGGACTGCAGTCTGTGATGAAAACCAGTTGCCATAACAGTGTTCCCATAGTGACTCTCTGGGGACCAGCGCTGGCCCTGGCTCACTGCACAGCTGGAAACTCTTACATCAATATGCCTCGAGAAAGTGCTTTTGGGCTCAAGGCTCCCACCATGACACCACACCATAAATTTCTATGGGATAAAGTTATTCTTTCAGGGCTTCATAGGGTATGCAGAGCAGGGAGGAGCCACAATCCATTAAGTTATGCTCATCAACATGTTCAGACAAAAGAAACTGCTTCAGGCTCAACCCAAGGGTCTCTTACACTCAAACCGGCCCAAGTTGGTTCTATGGAAAGAAGCCTTAATGGGGTGTTACGTGGCTGGAAAGGAGCCAGGGACACAAACCCCCAACTCAAATCTACTGAAGAGTCTAAAGGGCTTTTCTTCATCTTTCCCAAGCTGTTCACTTTCACTATAAGTTATTACTTTCCAGCAATGACCAAAAAAAGAGTTGCATTTCTAAATTATTTACTGAGATCAAACCCCAGTGCTCCAGTAGGCCAGGAAACCACCAGAAGGATGAGCTTAACATTAAAAAGTCATACTACTATCAATTCTATCTCCCAGGTCTCTACATTCTGAGCGTTCAGAGACCATAGCAAGTCACCAAGTTGTGTTACTAGTAACAGCCACCTGCCATGGTCTCTCTGGGCCTCTGCCTTCTTCCCATAAGATCCAGACTCCTATCTCTCCCTAGGTTAATCCTCTGGCCTCAGCTTTATTTTCCAGAAATTTCCCCAAAGACTGAAATCACAGGTGTGACTTCCAGATTTCTGTGACTACAAGGCTGTCTTCACAGCTGACAGTGTCACTCCCAGGAAACACAATACAGACGGTTCCCTACTTAACGATCATTTGACTCACGACTTTCCAACTTACAGTGAAATGAAAGCAGTATACCTTCAGTAGGAACCGTACTGGGGCTTGGAACCTTCTCCCAGACCAGCCATACGCAGCAGGATCGCCTCATCCCGTGCTGTCCAGCTGCACACCCAACACCTTGGGGCGGTGCACTGCCTTCCATACATGACCTGAGTTATTCAACACTTTTTTGCAGAATTATCAACTAGGCTTTCTGTTCAAAGATTTTCCCAACTGCAGGCTAATGTAAGTGTTCTGAGCACAGTGAAGGTAGTCTAGGCTAAGCTAGGATCATGTCAGTGGTATTAAATGCACTTTCAATTCATAGTATGTTCAACCATGTTGAGTTTATCAGGACATAACCCTGCTATAAGCTGAGGAACATCTGTATTTACATCTGAGGGAAAGTCAGTGTGCTACTAATTTAAATCTCGAATACCTTTAGCAGACAGATATGAGAAAGAAGGAAGAAAAGGAACAATGTAGTTATTTAGAATTGTGACTGATTTTAAAAGATGTACCTTTATTATTTCGTAAACCGTTCAAAACATAAATACATAGAATTTAGAGAAGGAAAGAGATCGTTTTCTACATATCCTCATGATGTGCAGTCATCTGAAGCTCTTCAATTTTGGGGCAACAGAAAACTTTTCTCTGAGGGATCTGCCTCTCCCAACCTGCCTCCCTCCACCCAAATTCAAAGTGCTCAGCAGTCCCGGCACTGTAGAACATGGCCCTCTAGTCTGTATCAAACCATTCGCACTGGTCAATTCCAGAAAGACCAGTGTCACATGATATATTTTCTAGACATATGACATTAACTGACTAGCATGATGTGGCCTGTGAATAAAGGAAAAACAATTAGGGCAGTATTTATTCAACAATATTTATGAACAAGTCCTACACAAGACCACAGGTCAAAAGTCTGGATTGGGGCTGGGGATTTAGTTCAGCGCCTCAAGAGCTTGCCTGGTAAGTGCTAGGTCATGAGTTCATTCCCTGGTACCAAAAAAAAAAAAAGTCTGGATTGTCGTCACATCTTAGGAAAGTCTGTTTCTCATCTATGCTATTAAACTTCTCCCAAATTCTATATGATTTAATCATAAGAAAAGGCTTCCCAAGTAGAGGGTGGGGGCCCTAATTCAATTCAGGACACCAGGCTCTGCCACCACCTCACAAATAACCAGCAGAATCAATCATTCTCTACACAGGCATGGATCACAAGTGGCCAAAGTGACTTTCTTGGCAGTGGCCTTTAGCTCCCATCCTCTCTCCTAAAGGCAGAACTAGCTGGAGTAAAAGCAGCCACGGAGCCCATCACAGGAAAAGCTTAACGAGTGATTGTGTGGTTGCAAATGCCATGGGTATTATCATTAGTATGACATGAGCACACATTGCCTCTAACCACACGGCCCACGAAAGGTCTAGCAATTGCAACAATGGTAACACCACAACTACTATTTACTCAGCCCGTACCACTTGCCAGACAGTGCACTAAGCACTGTATTTTACTTAAACACAACAATAATGACATGGGGAGTGTACTATTGTAACTGTCACTGTAAGACAAGGAAGCTGGAGTTTCCAAGATCACATCACCTGCCCGAGTCAGCTGCTGCCATGCTGTCAGCGCTCAGGGTGACTGAAACAGAAAGCTGCAAGGTTCTGACTTCGGGACCTCCACACTCACACCATCTCACACTGTCATCCCGCTGGTCGGGTAGCATCCTATTTCCCCACTTTATGACTCAGTCCTCTCAGCTCCTAAAGCACAGCAACTGATCACAATGACTGAAGGATGACACTGTGCAAGATCTTGAGCAAGTCTTCACTGTGCAAGCCAGGACACATTATCTGAGGTAGTGACTGCAGTCCCGGTCCCGGCCGCCTCCGCTCCATTCATCACACCTGCGCACTCTTGGCTAGCCCAACACCTGCTTCCTGACCCAGAACCTTGACACGCTGGGGTTAACTTTGTCTGAGACTTAGGGTGGCATAATATGCCGCCTTTGTTTTTCACACTTCTGCTTCCTGTTAATTCTCCTCCTTCCTGAGAGATGACAAATACTATGACATACACTTTTTCAAAGATAAAGGAAGATTTCAAACACAAGAAAAATAATACTTAAGCAAACAGTACCACATTTACGTTTACATTATATTGCAAAATGGTCAAGTCTCATTCAATGGCCCCATTTTTGTTGAAATATACAAAAATATTTTCTCTAAATAGTACATAAAAAAGACTGTATAATCATAGAAAAATTAAGTCCACCCTCAAATGTTTCTTTTTAATTATCTAAATGACAATTTTTAGGTCAGTCATTTCAAATCCCCATGTATTACTGCTGTCTGCATATTTAAGCAGTGGGGAAGTCTTTAGAACTTAATTTTTCACAATTAAAATGAGAGCAAGACACAAAAATCAGTTTGCTATCAGATATGAAAGCCACCATAGTTCTGCAGGTATAATTCAGAGACCGGAAACTCCAGCTTTCTTCTTCTTCACTGCTGCTGGTGATAACAGAGGTATGCATACTGCTCAAGTTTCTCACTGTTATTTGCATGCTGCACGTGGACCTCACAGGGCATTGTACTCCACACATTTTGATGGATCTGTGGGAAAGTGCTTCTGGCAAATGGTCATTAACCTCTTCAGTCCCTAAGAACATAAAGAGAATAAGGTTGGTCATGACACAGCCGTGTCGTTCCTCAATGCTCTCCTCTGGATTTGTTCCGGCTCACCAGTGCTCCAGGGACATGAAGTATCCCCAGCCATGCCACACGCAAGTACACCAGTCCTGTCTGTTCATGTGCACCAGAAAAATGGACAAGAATGTTAGCTGCAGGCCAGGGATTTAGCTCCGTGTCATAAGCACCTGCCTGGCAAGTGTGAGGTTGTGAGTTTGATCCCAGTACCAAAAAAAACAACAACAAAAAAAAAGAATTGGCTGCAGCAGTGCTCACTGTCACAAACAAACAGCACTGGGAATGACCTCAATTCCCAGTTGTGGGAGAATATAGGAATATACTTTAATATGCTTACAGAAGGAGTACTTACTTTGTAGCAATAAAAATTAACTACCTTGAGCTACGCGTCAAAATGCAGCCTTCCTCTGCCAGGTCCCAAGAGAGAACTCATCCCTAACTGCCCCGCCGAAAGCAACCTTACCATAGGTAAGGAGCTAACTTCTCTAAGCACCTAACATTTGGGCACTACTTATATAACTTCTCTAGGGAAACAAACCAACCATGCAAATTGTCTCCTTGGCCTGCGATGGGACTGAGGACTCTGGTTGAGGAAGAACAATATACACGAGTCTCACAAACTGCTGAATGCAAGACATAAGCAGAAAACAGCTATGTACAGTGCAAGATCATTTTAACAGAGTTCAGAAACAAGTATAAAATACATTACCAGAAATACACAGGACAGAATTATTTCTAAAAAAAAAAACAAGATAGCAAACATAAGTTCAGGATACTAGTTATTTCTGGGGTAAAGGAAGAAAATACAGATTCAGTTGTTTTCAGAATGTTTCAGTTCTTAAACGGGGAGTAAGACTTTTGACATTTAGTTTAGTATTTACTTTGTAATTTATATTTTACATATATTCTTTTGAAGTACCAAACACTACATAATGAAAATGTTTCAGTATAAGAGGAAGGCCTAAGTACATCATCCAAACATGGCATGGCCACTCCTACAGAGTCCAGCAGAAGCAGCTGCTGCATGGCCTTTCTTCTGTACCTCTGTCGTCGGTTACGACGGCTCTGTGCTCCTTTCAGACAACTGTAAATCCTTAGCTAGTTCCCCACGGTCTCATCCCATTCAAGTACCTTGCTTCCTTCTCATCTAAAGTTTGGCCAGTTCTTCTCGTGTGTAAGCATATAATGATTTTTTTAACTGATAACAGGAATAATCACCCTTAACCGTCACTCAGGTTTGGGACGTAGCTCAGTGGTAGAATGCTTGCCTTGCACGTGGGAGGCCCTGGGTTCTAACCCCAGCACTGCAATTAGTCGATAAACCCAATCTCTCTGAACTCATCTTTCAATCAACCTTTAAAAATCTTAACTTGTATTTATTCTTCCTAGCTTTCTCAATGCCTTCCAAGTCATTATCCAAACTCTCAGAAACAGTGAATGAACAGGCCATGATAAGGGCAGACACCTGCAACATCCCAGTATTTTAACATTTCTCACCTTGGGTTCACAAAAATTAAAAACACCATTCTCATCACAAGAAGAAAAACAATGAAATTCTACCAGCATAAGCCAAAAGGTGACTATGTATAGGTCTAGAACTTAATGGTCCCCAAAATAATTTTTAACACAAAGTATTTTAATGTTCCTCACCTTGGGTTCACAAAAATTAAAACCAGAAAGTTCTCATTACAATAAGAAAAACAATTAAATCCTACTCTCATAAGTCAAAAGTTGACCATGTACAGGCCTAGAATAATAGCAAATATTGAGTATAAAAGTACAGTATATAGCATGTTGCCTGGTACTTAACTAGCATTCTCCCCAAAATGCACTTTCCTCCCTAGCATGATACATCTGAAATATCCTGTTCTTTCAACAAGAAATAGCATCATGGACCCTGCTGTTCCCTTTCTGGGTATCTCTCCAAAAGAACTGAAAACATTATAGCACAGTGATATATGTGCACCCATGTTTACAGCAGCACAATTTGTAATAGCTAGACCGTGGAAACAACCTAAATGCCCATCAACTGAGGAATGGATAAAAAAGATGTGCTATTTTTATACAAAGGAGTACTATTCAGCCATTAAGAAGGATAAACTGGAGACTTTTATAGGTAAATGGATGCAACTTGAGACCATACTCCTAAGTGAAATACATCAGACACACATGTGTAAACATCATGTTGTCTCACTAGTGAAAGAAACAACATATATATACATATATGTATACACATATACGTATATAAAAATAGCTAGGACAGTTATACTACTAATTTCTCTGAGTTCACTGACGAGAAAGAATTGTGCTGGTATTGTTTGGACAACTGAATACAGATGTCTTGTGCTCTGGGTGAAGGATTTGAGGATGACGATGCGCAATATATGTACCATTATTGCCCAGATTGATGTGTTTTAAACTTTATTTTGATTTTTTTCTCTTTGAAATAAAATGGTTTTGAAAAAAAATAGCATCATGATGTAGTGAGAACAGAATAGGTGGCTGTAATTATACCACCCAGTAACAGAAGAAAATACTAGAAATCTAGGGAGGACACATTAAAAATGTCTTAAAAATGTATGCTGACATAATAGATACCTAAAATATCATCATACACTTAGAACTCTCACTGTGTGACTACCTGCATATTCAAATAACTCTTAAACTCAATGAAATCACCAAAACAATAAAATCCCTGAAAATCCTGCTCAGTTCCCTAACAAATAAACACAAATAAATTATTTCTATAAACTGAAGAATGACCTCAGAGAGTCACCATCAGTAAAACATGCTTTATTATTCTACTTAAGAGTCTTCTGTGTACTCAGAATGTCCATATCATAATTACTTAAGAATTAGGGGCATAGAGAGGCTATCTTTCAGGTGACTTCCAAGAAGGAAAACTTTTGTAAGCAATGCAAACAACAAAATTATAACTCACTTTGCTCCTTCATTTTGTTTTGTTGTTCCCAGTGTTAACAAGGTATTTGTTTTAGTACAAAGACCCTTCCTTCTCAAAGCCAGCTTCCCCCGAGATGATCTCTAATCATGCATATACAGACTTGTGATCTGTAGCCTCAGAAGTACATGCAATATCACTAATTTGGCATCTTTATGTTTCCTAAAGAAATAGGTGAAAGAGAGGCAGACTTAGGAAAGAATACATCTTGATGAAATACAAGAGCCTCAGTCTGCAGCAGAATATGGCAAGAACTGCTAGGAGCATAGAGGCAACTAACCAATGGGAAGACCATTAGACGTAATTTTTCATTAAAAGAGCTGGAATCTTAGATGCTTGCTTCTTACAGAAGACATTTGTGTTCTTCTTTACATTCAGTAAACAGATTCTATGATATAAGCACATACAGTAGTACCTCGGTTCATGAACTTAATTCTCTTCATAATTCTGGTGGCAAAATTCATTCCACGATTCTGGTTACAACCAAACTGCAAGCAAATACGCTAGAATCATGGAAAGACTATGTGAATGTAGGTACCACTGTATAGTACTAATATTCTGCCTGGAAACTCAGCTGCGAAAGGTATGAAACTCAATGTTACAGTCATAAATAGTTACCTAGGAGACTACAACAAAATTTTACTATAAAGACTGATAGCACAGATTTTTAAAGGTGCATAATCTCAGGACAACGTGTGGTAACTTTCCAACTAGAAACAAGTCTTCTCAGTTAGTCCCCTTAGGGTTTCAGTTTCAACTATTTGTGGATGCTTAAACAAGTAACACTGTCTAGCTTAGTGAGAATAGCTTAAAAACTGGCAGTATTTTAATTGACTTTTTACTTTCACTTACTTAATATTGATTTTATTTTATTTATTTTGTTTTTTTGAGACAGGGTCTTGCTACGTCAGCCAGGCTGGCTCTGCTTGACTTTTCTGGTTCATGTATTATCCACTAACTTTCAGCTACGAGGCCAGAGGACTTACTCACACCATGTGCACGTGGCCCCACACGTGAACATTCACATCCTCTCCAAAGCACAACTCAGAATGAAACCAATACTCATAAGGGACCTCATAAAGGCTGCCAAATAGCCTTCTGTATGATGGGATATCTCCTTTCATACCCACAACTGGACGTTGTTCCTGTTTTCTAACAGTGAGACACAGGACCAAACAAATCATATGGTATAATCTCTCTCATCTTTCACTGAGCCTTCTGTCTGCTTGTTCCAATCCAGACTCCCTTGCACTGCTACCATCCAGGGCCACCCCCTTCTTCTTCGACTCCAGAATTCCTCTCACCCTGCTCTGAGCTGAATCTCAGCTCTGGGACCTGTTGGTGGATGGTGCCCTTAAGCAGAAGCAGCAAACCATAACAGAGCTAAGACTTCTATGTGCAAACTCCAACTCCACCACTTCCTACCAGCTGTGAGGCCTAGAGGCTTTGTGCCTCTGTGCCTGTGTCATTTTCCTGCTGATGGTGCAGGGAAATGACAACACCCACCACACACTGTTGCTGTCAAGTGCACAGAGTAAGCACTATGCAAGTGTCAGCTGTGATGACCCCAGAGAATACAAATATGAAGGGTCACATTTTTTAAGACTTTACTTGTCAGAAGCATCATTATTAGCCTGTGTTCACCCTTGACTGAAGGTTCAGCTAGAAAGGGAATTCTAAGTCAGAAATTATTTCACTTGTTATTATAAAGGCAATTCTCTACTTTCTAGTGGCACTAATGAGAAGCATGATGGCGGTTTAATCCTTGACCCTTTGTAACTGTCTTATTTCTTTTCTCTAATTTGGGGAAAGATGACATTGATATGACCACTAGCCTTTCCTAGCAGAGAATAACATGGTCTTTTTCTATATTATGTGGCTGAGCAATGTAAGATTTAATATATTGAACTGCCTAGTTCCTAGCAAGTAAGCTGCCTTCGTAAGCAAAAGCATGACATGGTTTAGACCAGCATTGCTCAAGATGTGATTCTGTAATACACTAATGTTCTGTGATGCTAAATAAAAGGCAGCATCTATAAAAGATAAAAGCTAGCAGTATTTTTTTCTTAAAATGTATTGGGTTAATACTCCATGAAGTATCAAATGAGTAGGTAGTTCTTACCATGTAGAAACCTGCCGTTAGGAAATGGTTCATCAAAGTCAAGAACATCAGGCTGAGCATGAAGGCAACTGACCTACAAATACGTAACATATACTGAGAGCCCTGGTGCACAGGAAGCACTCCCAGTAGGCACGGAGCACCAAACTGTGATCACGTACTGCAACCAGCAATGCTCCCATTAGAGTAACTTTGGAAACACACGATGACATTAGATATCTGCAAATGTCCTATGGACAATAAACTGTACAAATGCTAGAGTAGATGAAATGTGCTAAACCTGAGATATGGACACACACACACCCCTGACATGAAATACTGGAATTCTGTCTTACTAGAGAATTTACAAATTTAAGGTTATTGAAAGCAATTAGAGAAGAATACTACTGTCTTTTTCCTTTTGTAATAGTAAAACTTTCAGAAAAATCATTTGGAATGAGTATTATCCCTTAATCTTTTAACCCCTAAAGAAATCTGTGCATATCAATTAGTCTATGTATATAAGAGAGAATATCAGTAGGACACAAAGGACACAATCACACTGAATACTCTGATGGTAGCAGTTCCAAGGACTTTACAAAGGAGTGGACACCAAAGAACAGTATTATGGTATCTTAGTTGTGGCCAGGCAGAGTGCTGAAGGGGCAAGGGAAGGGAGTAGTTCTGGAACCCAGAGAAGCTAACTGTCTGTTACATGGAAACAGTCACCCAAGGAAGCAACGGCCTTGGACAGAAGGGTGTGGAACCTATACAAACTTTACTGGGAAGAACCAGGGAAATACAGAGCCCAAACCTGTTTTCCATAGCAAAATAACCTCCTAGGCCCTCATTGCCAACGCTCTCAGAGACAGAGGGCAAGGGAGCATGCTGGTCAACATCACTTATGAAAGTCAAGTTTCCAGGGCAACCAGAACTAGGTTAAGGGTGAAGGAGGGCACACAGGGACCAACAAGCCTTTGATGTGCATTTTGCTTGATCTTCCTTTCTTTACCTTAACTTTTCTTATGGACAAAAATGTCTAACAGATGTTTGGAAATGACTGAATAACAGTTTCTAAATAATCTAGAGCTTCCTAAAATCTATGTAAAAGAAGCTTTCATATCTGGGCCAAAAAGTCCTATCTGTATGTATTCTGGTACAATGAATCTAACCTCAGATCTGAAGTGAGCTAATAAGCTATAAAACTTTTCTTTGATCCATATGGTGAGTAAACCTTCCCTGTGTTGTCTTTAATTTTAACGAGAAAGAATACTTCAAACAACTTCCACAGTTTAAATCTACTTAGGTTTGCACAAAAACCAAAAGATGAATTCATACTCTGGTCAAAAGTCTTGTGAATCATTTTCTATTACATCCCATAAAAGATATTACACCAGCATTTCAACCAAAAGGTAATGATTAATCTGCATGTTCCAAGTTTCCATTTACATGATATCCAAGAAGCAGCAAAACTACACAGTAATGACACATCAGAATAGCAGTTACTTCTGACAGGAACAGACTGGGAACAGGGCTGGGAACAGACATGAAGGAAGCTGCTGGGTGCCACAGGAAGGTTGTAGATCTAGATCTTGCTTCATAGCTTGGCGTATGTTATACCTATCAAGAATCCCAGGCTATGGCCAGAAATTTGGCTCATTGGCTTAAGTGCCTGTCTGGCAGGCATGAGGTTGTGAGTTCGATTCCTAGCGCCACAAAAAAAAAAAAAAAAAAAGAATCCCGGGCTACATGACTAAGGTTAGTTGTATGCAATAGCATTTGCTTCAATATACCTCAATTTAACAAGAAATAATTACTCGATTAAATTAATTTTACAATGACTTCCTTAGCAAATATTTTTACATGGAAGGTTTGAGTTTATACAATTACCATGTGCCAGCAAACTGCGGTCCACAGTCACCTGACTCTTTGAAAGTATCACCGGGTCACAGTTACTGTGGCTTAGGTATTAAAGCTCTCGGGCTCAGTAGCTGGATTAGACATGTCAGGAAGCACATAGTCTAGGATACACACTATCTGATTCTTCAAGAAAAATTTTCCAACTCCTGATTTAAACTTTAAATAATATATGTACTTTTCCCTTTTGTAGGATAATTCAAATCAACCTCACCCACATACCAAAGTAACAAGAGGAAGATTCACAGGACAGTTAAATACTCAACTAATGGTAATCAAGAATTTCACTCAACTTGGGCTGGGGATATAGCTCAGCAGCACAGCGCCTACCTGGTATAGGTCCTGAGTTTGATTTCTAGTACCAAAAAAAAAAAGAGATTTTCACTAAACTCTAACACAAGGGTTCAGCCTTCTTTTGTTTAAACTGCACTATAGGTTTATCTTGAGACACAGATCTCAAATTGGCCTTTTATTAAACCTCACATGATGTTTACTTTTTTAAAATTTGGTGCCAATACTTTATTTTTTTTTTTTTTTTTTGCGGCACCGGGGATTGAACTCACCACCTCGCACCTGCCAGACAGGCAGTTGAGCCACTGAGCCAAACTCCCGGCCCTGGTTTTTTGAGGCAGGGTCGCACTATGTAGCTCAGGCCGGCCTTGCGCTCGCGTTGTAGACCAAGCCGGCCTTGAACTCACAACGCTCCGCCTACCTCAGCCTAGTGCCAATACTTTAAAATAAGGGAGCACATTTTTTTTAAAAGCCAACACTACAGCTTCTCATAAAAAGAAAATCAATGTCTAACAAAACCAGAACTAAGTTCTTACTCTTTGACAATAATGTGACTCTACAGAGAGTCTAAGCATCAACTAGCACTTAACACTGTACTTGCATAGTACCAGGACAGTACTGAGGGGGCTGAGAATTCTGCCATATGTCACTGGCATTCACTCAGAGAGACATAGACCCATTAGTGCTCAAGACTTCCCTCACCAGCAAGCTATGAGCCCCAACTATGTCCTATCCACAAGGGTATTACTGGACCCAGACGGCTGTCCTTCAGAAAATGTGTCTACTATACGAATTAGTATACGCTATAGCTTTGGTCATGCTATAGATGTAGTCCATAAAACTGTATTTTAGTGTTAAAACCAAGTAATTCTTTTTATCTTCAACTAAAAGCTTTTGCCTTTAATACAGTCACTATTTAATACAGTGGCTATTAAGAAATGGAAATGTAAAAAAACAAGAAGAAATGAAACTGTGCTTGAATTTGCCCAAGTGTATCTGAACTCTATACAATAGGCAGTGGGAATGCAGGTTGAAACATTTAAAATGCTAATGCATATGAATGAGGCATAAAGTATCACACACAAATTAACATATGGCACTTGGAACTGAAATACAAACAAGATAATCCATGAATATGGTAGGAACTTTCTCTGGCATAAAATCTGAAAGCACTTCATGCATTTTAAGTGAACTTTAAATTTTAAGTAAACTTCCACAGTATCATCTTCAAATTTTAAAATTATCATCCACCAAAAGTCATAAGCACATACAATCTAGGATTTATGACAATCTGGCAAAGTTACAGTTGGTTTTCCCTTCACATTTTCAGAAAAGTTTAGCCCAACAACAGTGCAAGCAAGTTTATGTAAGATATATAGAATTTTAAGAAAATAACTATAAACATTTTAGATCTACTCATGTAATCACAAGAGTTTTGTTACTGCTACTTAAAGTGATTATTTGCATTAAAGCCAAGCCTTGACTCTCTATACTTTTTAGCCTAGTGTATACTGGATCTCCAATAAAAGTTGGATTTATACTCTAAATTTGTTGTTCTTCACTAAACTCCTAAATTGTATATTTTTTAAAGCAAACTGCAATAATTTTATTTCAAACAGTTTCCCTGTCCTCCATCACATGGGAAGAGGACTTCTAGTGTGTATGTCTTAGATACCAGTGCTCACCAAGAGTGCACTTAACTCCGTTGTGTGGCATCCCAGCTGCTGCACAGCAGTCCACCTTAATCTGCAGCTCTAACTTCTCAATTAAACATTACCATGGATATTTTATCATGCAAAAACCTACTGCACAAAGGGTTCAGTGCTACCCAAGATTCCAGGCATCCACTGGGGGTCTCAAAACAGACCTCCACAGACAAAGGGAGCCACTGCAATCCTGTTTTGCTCTTAAGACTTTTAAGTTTTGGGAATTAAGAATATTTATGGCAAATCCTGTCCCTCCAAACTGCTTACCTGAATATATTTCCTCTGAGTTTCATCATTTAATACATGTGCAACATGCTTGGAAAAAATCTTCTCCCTGCCAGTTCTGGCATGGATACCAACCATGGTGACTCCAATAGGCCAGGGAGCATTTCCAATGGCCATCTGAAGGTAAGCATCATTTGCCTGAAAGGAAAGTTTAACAGATCAGAAAGACAAAAAATATTGGTTTTATGACAAGGTTTCTGGGCTTGTTGGAAATATGACACTCTTGTCATTCAAATAAAAGAGATTAAAGTATGAAGTGATGCCCTGCCTAGGACCACAAATGCCCAGGGAAAAACAAACCAAAGCTAAGGCTGTGAGTGAAAAGGAACAAGTATTCTTTCCCAGGCTTTGTGCCCGGGAAACTAATACATTTCAGATCTGGGATTCGCAGGTGGTTGATGTGATGCACTGACTGAAACTCCAGCCTAGGTCTTCCCTGCAGGTAGCCAGAGAGGCTAACTGGCTCTTCAGCCTCCAGCCTGAAGTCATAGCACTCTCTGCACAGCGCGGAGGCCTCTGGCAGCAGTAGGGACTCCGTGTGCTGGGACAACCACGTGGGATCCATAACAGATGTGTAAAGAGAGACTGAAAACTGCCCAGGAGCCAGATGGCTAAGGGGTGACAGTGGTTCATTTTTCACTTTGGTCCCCAACTGTCCACTTGCAAAACCTTAAAATAAAAGTTACAGAAAGTGAAGACAGAAACCAGTGAAAACAAATAGCCTTTTTTCTAAGTCAAGTCTGGCTAGCTATGAGGAAGGAGGAGAAAACACAGACAGCAAATAAGTTCTAAAAGACCCGCAGGGCTGCAGTGCAGGCCTCAAAGAGATTTCAATCTCAAAAATCAAACACCTACATGTGAATGATATGTAGAGATGATTTCAAAAATTAAGCTACATAGACAGGTTAACTAGGAGATCGTTTTCTACCCTAAAGATACATTTGAACTTGCTCTGCTCAGTAGAGGGTATACACACATTTGTATCACTGATTCTCGTGGGTATAAACTTTCACAGTGGACCTCATGAAAGCTCCAATATTCAATTTTCCTAAAATCCCAGAGAGAACTGCCCAAATACATTATTAAAGGCTACTGGTTATGTCTGTGGTTTACACAAAAGCTTTCACTTGGGCATGATACATAATCCTGAGAAAACAATGACAAAAGGAATGGCATTCACTCTGGCAGGCAGGCAGATGTGAAGCACTTTCTACAGACACAGGGACCTTAGCCACCCATTCCAAAGCAGTCAGCCTTAGAATCACGCAGCTGACAGAAACTAAGAATGCAATTTTTAACTGTAAAGCAAAAACAACATGTTTTTTGAGAGAACTAACTGGATCTCACAAGGAGAAAAATCGCTGCTGCACTCAGCCCTAATGGTCTCATCATACCAACTATGCAGTCATCCAGTGATACCTTCTCCCCTGTCCTAGGGCGCTGGCCCTGCTTAGGGCTGCTGCACGGAAACCACCCCTCCTGGCCTCTGGGAGGCCCACTTCGCACGGTTACATCTCTAATCCCTGGTGCCGGCGTGCAGGCTCTTCTCTCTCCATCCCCTCTACCAATGGGGTGCCCTCCCGCAAATGCTTCCCACAGGCCGTAGACATCCCCCTCCACTGTTGCCTCCCAGAGTCCTTCCACAGCTGAGGCGCAGTGGCAGGAGGACAGCACCCCATGGGGCTCTGCTAGTGCTGTGCCCTGAGACGGAGGAGCCCCAGCCATTCTCCCAGAGCTGCTGCTGAAGAGCGGTGAACCTCCCCAAGATCACTGGCACCTGTTCAGCTATATTACTATTAAATGGGCTTTTATAGCTGCTCTGGGAAATGAATCCAGACAACACTGTTTTTATGGGAAAATTTGCTTTAAGTCATAACTAACCATTTAGACACTTTGAAATTCAATCCCATTCATAACTGCCTTTATACAGTTTGTACTCTGAAGAGTCTTTCAACTACTTTAAAAATGACTACCAAAATACAGTTGCAGACTAAAGCTCTGTTAGTCAATGCCTAACAATAAAGCTGAGAAAATGAGCTGGGCAAGGCGGTGCACTCCTGTAATCCCAGCACTTGGGAGGCTGAGGCAGGAGAATCATTTGCAAGTTCGAGACCAGCCTGGGCTACAAAGTGAGCCCAAGGCTAGCCCAAACTGCATAGAGACCCTGTCTCAAAAAGACAAAAAAAAAAATAATTGCTGAGAAAATAGCAGAGAATAAAATTTTTTCTACTAGTTGACTTCGTATTTAATCTTATATGTATTATGAAACATTCTCCTACCTCAAACAGCATTGTATTAGGCAGGTAACCTAGACATGCTCATAGTAACGTCAATGTATAGTGTAATTAAAAATATACCTTCACATATTCTCTCTGCAACATGAATTTAATAATATCTGTTATTGATTCTTTAATATCAGCAGGAAGATTCTGAAAAAAGAAAGAAAAGCATAAGTGTGGAAGCTACTATACATAGAGAGCAACAAATGTCATTTATTCTATATCTATACATTCTAAATTTCAAAAGTAGTTAACAAAACCATGTTCTGGAACCCTCACCCTTTTACGGAGCTTTCTGAAAAGTGGTCTGAGATAGGACTCAGTCTGCTTCTGCGTAGCACTGTTCAGTTTACCCTGCACACTGCGTTTCACATAATCTTCTCTGGCATTCAATTCTTTAGCCCAAACACCAAGCAAAAACTGTTGAAAGAACGGGTACATTGAGACTACAACGCCGCCTAGTGGTTTAATAAGTTCAAAGTAAACATTTTACCTAGTCACAAACTCCTGTAGACTGTGCATTATGTTCCTGGCTCAAGATAACCCATTTACTCAAAAAAGTACTATTGAA
>RJWM01032366.1:0-21524 GCA_004363535.1 Dasyprocta punctata | reverse complement strand
ATAGCTAAGTGTATAATTTTAAATAGAATTATATTATGAGTAATGTTATTTTTAAATTCCTGAACCAATTTATTTATTAACATTTATTTATTAGTGATCCCTTTCCTGTTCACTCTTTCTAATTTCATGAACTCTCCCATCCCACATTTTCAATATATCCATATATTATTCTCTATGAGTCTTATTATTTATTTTGCTACGATTACATAGTATGAGGAACATGATTCTAGAAATTTCTTCAGACTAGTGAAGTTCTACTTATTTTTAAACATATAATAATATATCAATCACTGTTTAATTTAATGAATAGTTTCCCTGTCAACAATCAACATCTGCATTCCTTACAGTTTTTCCTCCCTCAAAAACAATACTGTCATCAACACTCTTACATTTTCAATTCTGTGAAATCAGTTTTCAAAAGTGAAAACTGTTTCAGTGCCTATAGAAATTATGTAGTTCAAAGATTTGGTAAAATGTATGGAATAGCACACATCACAGTAGCAAAGAATCAAAATACTGTACTTCACACAAATCCCCATAAACAATGGATTTATCAGTCTGCTTCCTCATTAATCATTCAGATAATGAAAAATAGTATCTCATTTTTAACCCAATTTTCATTTTCCTTATTTCTAGAAAATTTTACACAGCTTCTTGTGACTGTTTCTACTTCTATGATTACCTATTCATATCCTTTCCTGTTTTTAGTTTTTGGTGCTGGGAAGGTTTTTCCTCTAATTTTTCAAGCTATTTTTTAAAATTATAGTTGTTCTTTCACTATTTATCATACATATTGCAAAATTTTTTGCAAACTGTTACTTACATTTTTCCATAGTCTGCATTTTTAGTTTCAGGTTTGTAGATCTCGTACATAAATGTAGTTATGATAAACTGTTCTTTGGTACAATGTTATGCTTATGGAACGAATTCTGACAAAGATATTTCTATTAATAAAAATAAAGAACATTCTTTTGATCTGACAAAAGTGCTATCAGAATTGCACATGCATAATTTGGCACAAAAGTATCAAAAATTGCAATGTCACAAAATTTTAGATAGAAAGTAGAAAAATTCTCTGATTTTCCTTGTGATTGTCTAATGTGGAGCTTGTATATCAACTTTGTGTTATTTTTAAAGGATTCTGAATACCAGAAAGCTCATGAACTTCTATTATAATATTATACTTTTTAAAATTTTTACTTTCATTTTTTATTCATACATGTTCATATTACATAAAGTTTACATTCCTCATGGACAATTAATACATGTACATAATACATCTTACTTTGTACATGTACGTAATACATTTTAATTATTTTTTTCTTCTACTTTTCCTTCCCTCCATCTCCCCTCATCCATCTCCTGATTGAACTTACTGTGTTTCTAAGGTGATAATTTGCAGCGGAGGATGCGAAGGCAGAAGTCTCCTTTTCAGCATTTTGCCTTACTAGTTTCAACGATATTTGCTAAATAGCAGATTGTTTTCTGAAATAAATTATTTATTATTTTTCATCATTCATTGCCAAACTTAAACTTATGACTGCTTGATTATTTAAGTAAGCATCATTGTTATAAATCAGTTCAATTTCTTGACATGTTGCAGAGAAACAAAAGCTATATGCATCAAGAAATATAACGGTAAGTTGCAATAAGCAAATATTACTCATCCAGTCATTATTCCAAATTTACAAAAATCAATAGAATAATAATGAACAATTTGGCAACTTGGTGACTTGCAAGTTGTCATTCTGTGAAAAGCAAACGTGAAATTTTAATGGAGTCACTATCACAAATTATCCTTCTAAACACAGGCAAGGGATTTGCACATTTAAAATACTATGAATTATTGAAAAAGTGCTCAGGGATAAATTGGTTAAGAGCACAGGCCAAGTGAGCAATCAAAGGCTCTGTCATACAAAATTGCTCAGGTCCAGAAGTGAATTATTTCAAAAATGAAATGGAAGAGTCAGTTGGGTTGCACTCTATTGTACATCCTTTGCCAACATGTACTTATTGTGAGTGATAACCTCATGGTAGAAAGTGAATGGGTTGTTTCTGGATAATGTTAGAAAGTATTTCAACAGACTAAATCACAAAGTGCACATGAATTTCCAATGCTGTTTTTTTTATATTAATGTATCCTAAAATAATTCATTTAAGAAGCATCAAAATGACTACAAAATCTGGTAAATTTGATCTCAAATAATAATGACTATGAAACGTATTCTGTATAAACTGTAGTATAAGCAGTTGGAATGTGGAGCCCTGTGAATGGCATGGGAATCAGGGAACAGCAGCTAAATTTATAAACCTATGCCATCATGTCTGTTATGGTTTATGTTCCTGTGGCCATGTCAAGTCTCATGTAATCATGGACATGGCTGAGTCTAGCGTTTGCAATTGCTTTGTTGTCTAGTGCTGGGATTGGTGGTGTGAACATGGCACCCACCTGGGGTGGAGTTAAAATACAGAGCAAGGGCAGGAAGAAGTCATGTCTTCCCTCTCTTGACACTTGGTGCCTTGCTCTTTGTGGCAGCCAAGACTGACTGCCCCCACCCCCAGCCACGCCACCCTGCCTTGCAGTCAGCTGAGTGTGGACTGAAACCTCCAACATTGTAAGAAATAAACTTTTCCTTCCCTAATTTTGGGCATCAGGTATTGTCTCAGAAATGAGAGAAAAGTAACCAAGGCAATGTCTAAAACATACTTATTTAATATTTTTAAATGTGATATATATTATTGAGTGTCAGAAAATATTGACAAAGGACCATAACAAAAACGTATTTTGAGAAGATGCTGAAAGTGCTGATATCAGGAAATCACCAAAACAATTTCTCTTTGAAGAGCTTGGGGGTCAACTCCCATCTTCCCAGTACTGTATTGGCTTGAAAAACACTGATAAGATTACATGTGTGTGTCTGTGTGTGCTGGGGTAGGAGACTAACTGGAAGCATTTATCTATCTCTAGGCCAATCTGTTAATATAGTGTCAAAGTAATAGTGAACTAGGAGAGAAATTGAATTATTAGATGTAGGAAGTTTGAGAGCCTGGAAAGTAGGTCAACCAGTGGGTTCACTTGGAGGAACCAAGGAGGTTCATAAAAGAAGAGAAGCATGGTAAGAGTGATAAAACTTAAAGTTGGGAATATTATAATAATTACTCAAATACAATCTGTTATCTAGAATCACTTTTATAAAATATAGTGGTGTTTCTTAAAGTTCCCTTATAGCCTCAAGAAACATAAATTTAGGTAATTACACAAGCACTTTCAACAATAATGTGTATCATAAGATTTATTAGAAGGCAGGTTTGCTCCACTATACATGTCTAAGGCTTAAATCTCCATTTTTAGATTCTTACATTTAATTAGTAAACACTGATATGATAATTAAATTTTTAAAAAATAAATTTTACTTATTCCTCTTAAAGATATGCATACATAACTTTTAACATTGAAATTTGGAACTTCTTAATTTTCATAACAGAAGTCAGCTGTCATAAAAATTCTTTTTAAAAAGAACATGTTATTTTAGGAAATTCAGGTGATTTTCTTTCTCATGGAAAAACACATTCAAAATAGAATAAAGTTTAGGTAGACAAAATTTCTCATTTGGAGTTGCAGAGTCTTTAAAAAGTTATTGCAGCCTTCATCCCACAAAATAGAGACTTCTGGTTTCATTTTGTCTTGCCAATATCAGAAGTCCAGCAGAGATCCAGATCAAAAATACAAATAGATTCAGAAAAGAATGGTATGGACTCTAAAATAAAAATCTAGAGCAAGTACATAGGGAAATAAGTAATCAGTTTCAAAATTTGAAATTGATTTGTGGGAATAAAATAACTTCATAGTAAGACTATCAATAAACATCATTTATTAGAAGCAGTGTTAGAAACTACCAGAGAAGAGTAAGGTAAAATCATTGTTCTCTGTTTTTTATTTTCCTCTTTGAGTGGATCTTAAAAATTAATAAGCTACCTTGTATTCATATGTATAATTCTAGACACAAAATTAAGGGTACAAATGCATGTCTTGAGGAAAATTAGGGTGACTAATCCTGGTATTGCTGAATCATTCCTTGTTTGCCTTACACTGTTTCTTTTTTGACAGTGAATATTTCACAGCTCAGAAAACCTTTAGAAAGCAAAACGATTGATCATCTTACCTTAAGGATGATATGAAGTGGGAAAATGTGGTGATACAATTTATATGTGAAATTCATCTTGCAAAGAGGCCATTGGTGCTCAGAAATTAACGGGGTTCAAACAGTGATAGCGTATGAATAACAACAGGTAACTATATAAACTAGCTTGTTTTCCAAGGAATAAGATAAATATAAGCATTGGAGGAAGAACATTTCAATTCTGGATTAATGAATACCCATAATTGTCAGTCTCTTGTACATGTTATAATGCAAATTGCTCATATTGATATACAGGAAAGAAACTCCCAACCTACTAGACATTCAGTACAAATTCATGTTCTCTAAATTCAAAGAATAAGTTTTAGGAACAAGAGGTTAAGAGCAGAATATATTTATTGGGGTAAAGAAAACATCTGTCTGAGAGAGAGAGAGAGAGAGAGAGAGAGAGAGAGAGAGAGAGAGAGAGAGAGAGAAAGGTATTCCAAGTGGGTTGACAAAGACCTTATATTTTCTGGGGACTTTTATAAAGAAAAGTCATGAGGTGAGATGAGTTCAAGATGGGAAAAAATAGGAACTCCGAAGGTGGACATGAGGTGGGACAAATTTATGGTCAACCAGTGAGATTATGGGTATAATTGTTAAGGTAGAATTGATTAATTTGGGATCCCATAGGGAAGCGAGTCATGTAGCAACTGGGCATGAATACAGAACAGGACCTTTGCCTGTAGGAAGTTGAGTGAGTGGCTCCTGGCTTCCTCAAGGTGATCCATACCTGTTTAGAATATTAATCCCTGATATTCGTGCTTAGGAAGTATGTGGGTACATTTGTTTTGTCTTTTGTCTCGAGATTTGTCTCCCCCATTGTTGCAAAATATCTGGTCTTCTGGTTCCTTCCAGCGCCCAGCCTTGTCTGACTGCCTATAATATTTCTATCTAACTCAGTTGCCTGTAACAATACTATAAGCTTACATTAAATATGCAAAACTTTATCCATACATATCTGAAATTTGAAGGTTTTTCTTTCCTTTAGATTTCTGTCCATATTCCTTTAAGATACAAACATTTCTGAAATATACAATATGACTCCAACATTTTATTATTCGTAAAACTATTGGATTGCTTTCTTTATGGTGGAAAAATAAAAAACCCACTAGGATGGGGTTACAATGCTGGAAGTCTAACAACGAGTAAGAAGTAAGCAGGATCAAGACAGTTCAAGTCGATGAATAGATTCTAAGGAATCTTTCAGAAGAGAATGATTCTCCCTCATTGGACAGAAACATATTTTTCATTCTTGTTTTTTCAGGACATAAAGTTGTAGAGACAAAGATGCCTTCATTGTAATATAAAATAAGGGAGAAAGAATAAAATCCTCATCTGAAGGCATCTCTTTTACACTGTTCTTCTGTGCCCTTTATTGTATCTTACAGAATCCCGAAGCATGAAATATCTTGTTCTCACAGCACTAATGCTAGAAGGCGGAAGCCTATTGCATTGCATGGAGCAGAGCTAGCTGCATGGTGTAATTACTGTTTGTTTTCAGAAGATCTAAAACAAAGACATACTTAGTAAATATCCCATGTAGAGATTGTTTAGCATCTCACTAGATAACAGACTAATAACAATCCTCAGGTTTTTATCTTAATTTTACCTCAAGTTACTCACTTTCTGGAACATGGCATAGTTATTTAATTCATTAATGTTTTTCAGTATTAGAGATTCAATCCCAAGTCTTACACATTCCAAAAGATGATCTACCACTGACCTACACTCACCGATTCCACTGCAATTTTTGTGTGACTTTCTTTAACAAACTATATTTTATTGTCAGCAGTTTGAAGTTTTTGTACATATTTAAATATACATATTTTCATGTATATTTTATTAACCAGTGGTCCTTGTACACATTTCAAAAACTGCAACTCTGAAAAAGAAAGGAAAATGACTTCAAGTCTTATATCAACAAAAATAACATACTGCCTAATAGGATTCCTTGATTTTGAGGTCAGTTTTCTTCACTTAAGAGTAGGTCATTATTTTTTCTCTGTACAATAATGTATATGTCCATAAATATATGCAGAATATAGTGAATGGACTAAGCACTTTCAGTGTGAATACTTGGTAGCACCGATATGACATGTGGTGTTCAATCTGAAGTGAAAACAATTAATGTATTTGTGTTATTTTTACCTTGTATGCATGAACTTGTCTAGGTGCAAAAGTGGAATGTAAGACCTACTGGGTTTAATCAAGATGTGGTTCTGTCAAAAAAAGATGAACTAATTAAGAGGGGGAAAAGTTCAAGACAGGTTTAAAACCTATATAGTAAGAAGACTGCAATGATGTATCTTGGATTTTGAACACACTAAAAGGGAGTTTAGAGACGAAAAGAATGTGAAAGACTATAAACATACTTCACATAGAGTCATCGATTTTTGGAGTCAAGATCCTGGAAAGGGAAAGCTGAAAAGTTAGAGTTGTTAGTCATAGAATAGGATGTTCAACAGTAAGATGATGAGCAGATTGGTAGCATTGATAATAACAAGTGCAGCTCATGACTGGAGTTTCTGACAACAGTCATTATAACAGTAAATTCAAAAACCTGAGAAGCATGAGTATTGGGTATCTTAAAACTAGTAGGAATTGAGAACAATGATAATAGTAGTTATGAGCTTTTGAGTACACTTTTAAATAAAACAGAATGACAGAATGATCTGTATTTTATTATTTGATAGCAATAATGAGGAGAATGTAGTATCATAGAGTTCAGTTGGGAGGGTTTTGTGAAGTATTGAGTAAAAGATTTCAAAATTTATAATATTGAATATGTTTATCCTGCACAATGTTTTATGTATATATATACTGCTTATTTGTGCATATGTACATTGATATTTAATATAATATGAGACAATAAATGTAATTTTATAACCTGTGATAATATTGAATATAATTATTCTGCACATTTTGTACACATATTTGAATATGTATTTGTATAATAAATATCCATATAGAATGAACCAATGACTCTAATTAAAATATTCATTTCTTCACATGTTAATCAGCCTTTGAGAATGCTTCATATATACTATTTTGGCAACATTCAAGAATGCAATATATTAACTTATTCACCATGTTGGACAATTTATTTCTGGAGAGTCAAATACCTCATGATCTCACTTTGTGTGGTTCTGAGAATTATATTAAGTGACCTAATAAAAGACACTTACTGAATGGAAATTTAAATATTGAAGTCACTTGTTCCCTATCTCTTACCCTTTCTCCAGTTCCGAAGCAAAGCGTCTGCTCTATCCATATGGATAAAATAAAGATTTGTCAGTGAGAAGACAACATTTAAGAAACCTGTGGCACATACTGACAACCTCTTATAAATAGAATGGATGAAACACAGAAAGTAACAAACTAAGTGACCTGAAATTGCCTCTGATCAAATGTGAATGCTTAATTCCTGTATCCACACATAATTTAAATCAGTGTTGCATAACACCAGAAAGCAGGACTTCAAACATAGCCTGCTGAACATAAACAGGACTTAATTCTCATTAGGACATGGTAGAAATGAGGAGCAAATGCAGCACAAGACTTCATTTCTAGAACAGCGTGTGAAATAAGTCAGGAGGATCAGTTCAGGAAAACAAGGCAGAAATAATGCTTTCAAACAAAAATAGATTCTCAATATAAGAACTGCACTAGAGTTCAATATAAGAACTATCACCAGAGTTCAGAGCATAAAAAACAAAAACAAAACAAAACAAACAACAAAAGAATAAACAAAACCATCAAATTTGTTTTCAAATTGAAGCCCTTGTTTGTCAATAGGAATAATTTAAAATCAGTGTAGCAGCTTAAAAATATGACCATGGACAACTTCTTCCCAGACTGAGAGCCCAGCTTCCCAACTTTTTCCAAGTGAGCAGCCTTAGACAAGTTACAAATTATTTAACTAAATATTGCTTTCTCTGATTATAAGATGTTCATGGTAGAAGAACCTACCTTATAGGTTTTTTGGTAGGTTAATCCAGCTAATTAGCAAAGCCCTTAGATCAAAACCTGGTATTGGTTGAATAACCTCACCATATTGGCCAAATGCAGATATGGTTTTACAGCTTAGGTCTGTTGGAAATTCATAGCGCTCTATTGTGAACACTGATGCTGTCTTTAACTGCTGCATTGTAATTTGGTGATTCAGTATTCCCAGAACAAATTCATTGTTTTAAGTAATTTGCAGTTTCAAGTACTTTGTAGATATTTAATGTTACCCAGAAAGGATTATGTGATTATAATCTCTCTTTTGCTATGAGAAAGCAATGAGATGGCCTCTAAGGATATAAAATGTTTAATGAAGAGACTCCTTCCAAGAATTCAAGTGGCTAAAACAGTCAAGGGAAAAAAAACTTGCTTTGAGCTTAGGGGAGTTGCACTGCTAAAGGTAGTCTAATTTACCTACATTCATGCTGTTACCCTCATTTAAAGCTCTAAACAGGTTATGAATATAAAGCCTATGGGGACTGTGAATTAAATGGAAAGATAAATAGATGCAGTGACCATGCATAAAGGGCCCAGTTTATTTGAATAAGAAGGGAGTAATGTAATGTTAATTATATTAAGAGGCAAAATTTTAAACTGAAACTATTAAGAATTAGATGAAGGCATGCTGTGTAAGTGGGAAGTTAATGACAGATGCAAATTTTTCAATAAAGGAGGGGGAAAGTATCCATTTTAGCATGGGAATTTGTCTGATTACAAGCCTAACCAACCATATCAAAGTAAAACTCATGCTTGGATGAAAGATAACGATGTCAAATTAAACTCTACACAAAAGCCACAGAGAGGGTCTGAAGTGTGTCCTTCAAAAAGTCTGCATTTCTTGAATTTATAGTCTCATTATTGTTTCCAACCTGATTCTGACCTCATTATTTAGTTCCCAAGTTTGCTATCTGATTCAGTACACATTTATATTGATTGGCTCAAACTAACTTTATGCCCAAATTTTATGTTTCTCCCAGAGAGAAGATTATCCCAGCCCAAGTCAGTAATATTTTTCTTTCATACTTTAGCAGGAAACAATATTGGACATAGGTAAGAAGGTATATGTTTTAAAATGTTCACATTTTCATTGATATACCTGATGAGTGTTGTGCCATCATCCAAACTGGACAGGAAATATAATAAGAAAAAAGATGAACTGTGAAATGACAGTCAGTGGGCTCCTGAGAAATACATTCAATTCTAAAAAATCATTCCCTCTTAACATTTTCAAAAACCATTTGCATATAACCTGTAGATATTGTAACATAGTAACAACTCTAAAAGAAAATAATAGATTATTTTATGATTTATTTATCTTTTTTTAATGTAAGAGAAGAAAGACACATATAAAAAAGACAAAAAGCAAAAGAGACAAACGACAACAGCAAATCCACAACAGTAACATTATAGGTTTGCAAAACAAGATGATAGGAACTTGACAATGGTTGTAATATTGTGTATTGTTACCTTCAACACAGGTGTTTACATTGACAGATATAGACATGTGAAATTGATCTAATCATATAAGTATTAACTGATCTTTCTCAATAACTAATACATTCAGCAGTATAGTCATTTTAGTTATCTTACATATACATATATTCAGATTTATGTATTTTTCCTTTTCCCTTCCTTCTTTCTTCCTTTTCCTTTTCCCAATTACTTTTGATCTTTGAGAAGTTTTTTACCCTTACACAGTATTTATTATAGATTTTGGATCATATATACTTTTTCAGTTTCTTACACTAGGGAGGCAATAAGGTATTTACACAAGTGAGTTTGATTTATCTCACTTATGAGTATAGTCTCAAGTCCTGTTCATTTACTTACAAAAGTCTCAATGCAATCTTTCTTGGTAGCTGAGTAGTACTGCATTGTATAAAAATACCACATCTTTTTTATCCATTCCTTGATTGATGGGCACTTGGGTTATTTCCTATTTTATGATTTAGAAATAGGCATAAACTTCTTATGTAAGAAAAGAAAGATAAGTTGGGTAAATTGGAGTTAACTGACAGTAACATTCACTGAAATACCTCATTAAGAGGGAGAAAAGAAAAGCCACAGAATACAAGATATTTGTAACACATATGTCCAAATAGAGACTCATGAAGAATAAGTAATTCTTTTACACAATGAGAAAAAGATTAAACAACAGTGACGAGGTACTTCATAAAATATATCCAAATGGATACTTAATACATAAAAATATATTTAATGTATTTGTCAGAAAACTGTATAAACTTACAATGTGACTCAACTACTTAAGTACATAATGAAGAAGTAAAAAGAGACAATTCTAGATGTCTGTGAAGATTTGGAGGAACTGGAACTCTCCTATACATTTTGAGAGAACATTGTCAGGAACTTTGAAAAATTATTGAGTGCTGTTTCTTAATGTTGGTTCTAAGCAGTCTTTGTAGAAAAGCATACACACATTTATCTCAAGACATACAACAGTGTGCACAGGAATAATATTTATAACTACCTAATACACAATTTCCATATAATGGACACGTATGTGCATAGTCACCAAGGAGTTCTCCATAATAATGAATATGAATAAATTACTTCATTATTCAAAGACAAAATAAAATCCCACTACTGTTGAGTCAAAACTGGCAGACACCAAAGATATATATTTCAAGATGTCATTTATTTCATCTTCCAAAGAGGAAAATTAATGTATGATGATAGAAGTAACAACACTTGTTTCCTTTCATAAGAGAACCTGAGGCTTCAAAGTGCTGAATGTACATTATTTGATACTGTTATTTATTATTTGGTATGGAAGGTGGTAACAAGGACTCTACTAAAAAGAAATCCACCAACATTTCCAGTTATAATACATGTATCTTCCTGTATGTACTCAATATTTTAATAAAGAAAATGTAGTGCAAAAATGCAAATCAAGACTTCTGAATTGTTCAAAAAAGCAGAGACTATTTAATGATAATATAGTCTCATATATTTAAGCCAATACCCTCTTTTTTTTCTTTTTTCTTTTTTTGGTACCAGAGATTGAATTCATGACCTTTTGCTTGCCAGACAGGAGCTTACACCACTGAGCTAACCCCAACCTGCCAGAACCCCACTTTAACTATATCAATTTGTGTTGGCCATTAAATGGAAATGGATACTTTGGGACAATTTCATTACACTGTTTTTGTGTCTATGGCTACTCAATCAACTGTTCATCACAGTGGTAATCCAACTACTAGTGAAGCATGTGATTTAAGTAAAATTACTTCATACCTTGAGATTTCTCTTTTGTTTATAAAATTCATTTGAACTGGATGAGTAACAGTTTGATATAATTAAAAGTAAATGAATATAATTGGTATTTTTTCATTCAAAGCTCTACTTGTCTCTTTACATACTTGTATTTTAAGTTAGGTAAATGCTATCTGCCCCTTACTTCTTTATATTTAATAGGAAAGCAATGTCTGTGTTTTGAAGAAATTGTATGCATTGATACACATTAGTAGCCATTAAATTGTAATTTTGAACATTTACAACGTCTTGTCCCATCATTTTGAGTTGCTTCTACAATTCAATGACTTTTTCTATCATTATTTCTCTCAAAGTTTCAGGACAGTAGTGTAAGTTCATATTAACAAAATAGCTGTTTAAAGTAACTTAATTTTTAAAATATTATTGAAAATAATTGTAAATATACTGAAAAATTGCAAGCAAAAGATTAATATAAAGATTACAGTATATCTTTAACCCTGTTTCATAGATTCTTAACATTATGCCCAATTTGCTGTATCATTTCTCACACTAGTTTTCACCTTGTGTGGTGTGTGTGTTTTCTTAAACACTGTGAGTAATTTGTGTAAGCCACATTTTATCGCTAATTACTTCAATGTATATTTCATACAGAAAGGGTAATATTTGCAATGCAATTGTCATTCAGTAAATTTTATATTAATGTGATATCTTTGAAAACCTTACTGTCTTTATTGTACTTTTTTCAATTGATATAATGGTTTCCTTTGCAATATACTTCATTCTCATGTAAAAGGTTCAAAGATTAAATGTTAGATGAACTTATAATGCTTCTTCATTCTTATCTTAATATATATATTAAAATTTCATGAAAATTTTGAAGTGTATTGTTAGTATGATTTTCATTTGGTTTTAATCAATATTTGCTCAAGAATAAAAGTTGTACATTCCTAGGGAGTACAGTATATCAATAACGTTGTGCATTTCTTAGTGTATTCTACTGATAAGAGCACATGCTGACTATCTGCCACTTATTAATGATGTTTATTTTTATCAACTGTTGAAGAATATATATGTTTGTGCATTACAATGATATTTTCCCTTATAACAAATAAATAGTCTTAGAACATACAATAGTGATCTTTGGGCTATATATTTATTTAACGAAGTGTAATTCATAAACTCCTCTGCTTTGCCTCCATAAAGATTGGATATGCTTAAAATAATCCCAGAAGAATCAATTTTAGTGCAATCCTTCTAGATGGATATTTGTTTTTTAATTTCCATTTTTATTAGTATATGTTTGAGTACGTAGTATTTACAATCATTGTGGGGAGTTCATACACGTACATGACACATCTTTACTCTTTTCTCATTGCCTTACACTTCCCTGCATCCCTACTCCTCTGTCTCTTGGTCCTTCCTATTTAAAAGCTCTACATCACTGTTTCTTCTTATCTTTTATATTGCTGTTTATTTATATTTCATTTTTCTCATATAAGAGAAATGATGCACTATTTAAGCTTCTGTGTCTGATTTGTTTGACTTAATATTATGTATTAAGATGCCTCCATTTTCCTACAAATGACTTGAGTTTATCCTTCTTAGTGGCAGAGTAGAAGTCAATTGTGTATAAATACCATATTTTTTATTCATTCAGCTGATTATGACCATATAGGTCATTTCCAAGATTTATCAATTATGAATAGGACTGCTAAAAGCCTGGGGATGCCTGTGTCACTGTAACAGGATATTTTAACTCTTTTGGGAAAATATGTAGAAGGGGGCTAGCTAGGAAAAATGGAATTTCAATTTTTAATTTTTAGTAGTAGAAGTTGTACTACTGTACTTTCCCAACATCAGTGTAGAAGTGTTTCTTTATTCAGAGTAGCCTGACTAGCATTTTTTATTATTTCATTTCTTGACTAATATCATTTTTTCTAGAGTAAGAGGTAGTCTCTGTATGGCTTTGATTTGCATTTTCTATTAGTCAAAGATATGGAATCTTTCTTATGAATTTATTGACTTCTACTTCTTGTGAGAAGTGTCTTTTATTATGGGAAGTTTCATTTTTAATGTGTTTTTTATGCATTCTATACACGAACCCTCTATCTGAGAAACAGCTGGCAATATTATTTTTTCCATTTTGAAAGTTGTTTCTTAATTCTATTGAATGGGTCCACCACTAAGCAAAAGTTTTTGAGTTTGATATCTTACCATTTATTCAGAAGATTCTTGCCTGTATCTACAACTTCAAGAATATTCCTATCATATCTTCTACCAGATTGTTATTTTTAAATTTAGATACTTGATCCATTTTTTATTTTATTTTAGTATATTGTGAGAGATGCGTATCTAAATTCAGTCTTCTGCATGTGAGTAGACAGTTTCTCTATCACCATTTGCTAAAGAGGCTATCTTTCCTCAAGTATGTGTTTCATGGTTCTTTGCTAAAAATCAAGTGGCTTAACATGTTCAGACTTTTTTTTTTATCCTCTATTCTGTTCAATTGACCACAGTCTGTTTTTGTACCAGTACCGTGATATTTCTAGTTTTAGCCTGTGTTTCTTTTTTGTTGTTGGTGGTGTACCTTTGTCTTGTTTTGGAACTGAGGTAATTCTAGCTTCCAGGGATGACTTTGAGAGTATCCCTTCCCTTTCAAATTCATTAAAGAGTTTGAAAATTATTGAGATTAGTACTTCCCTAAAGATTTTATAGAATTCAGCATTCACTCCAGTGGAATTTTCTTTTTGGTAGTTTTGTTATTACTGCTTCAGTTTCATTCCCTGTTATTGTATTAGCCAGGGTTTTTATATCTTCGTTGTTCCATCTTTGTAATTCATATGTATCTAATAATATTCGATTTCTTTTGAATTCTCCAATTTATAGCAAAATAGAGGTTTGAAGTAGTTGCTAATAATCTGAACTTTGGTGGTGTCTATTGTGATTTCACCTTTTTCAATACCAATTGCATTCATTTGAATCTTTTCTTTCCTTCTCCTTATAAGATTGGCTAAGGTTTTTTCTATATTGGTTATGCTTTATAGAACCAGCTCTTTAAATCATTAATTCTTTGCATTGATTTGTTTTTCTGAAGTTCATTAACTTCTGTTGTGATCTTTATAGTTTCCTTTTTTGTACTAGCTTTGGATTTGAAATGTCCTTGTTTTTCTAGAATCTTGAGGTGTATGATTAGGTTATTTATTTCACCTTACTCTGTTTTTCTGATGTACATATCCATGGCTGAAATCTTCCCTCTTAGGAATGCTTTCATTATGTCCCATAAATCCTGGTATGTTTTACTTGCGTTATTTGATTCAAGGAACTTTATCTTTGATTGTTTTTATTACCAATGGCTATTCAAGAGTATATTGTTTAATTTACATGTGCTTGCATAATTTCTATGGTTTCTTTTGTCAATGATTTCTAGTTTCATCACACCATCTTCTGATAATATGCATGAGATTATTTGTATTCTTTGTCTTTACATAAGCATGGTCTATGGGTTAGTAAGTGGTCTATTTTGAAGAACATTTTGTGTACTGCTGGAAAGAATATGTATCCTGTTTTTGTTGGATGGAACACTCTCTAGATATCTATGAAGTCTATTTGTTCACATGTTTGGCTCCACTCTAATATTTCTTTTAAAAATTTTTGTCTAGTTTCTGTATCTATTGGTGACAATAGGGTATTTAGGTTTTTCAGTAAAGTGGTGTTTTGATTATGTGTTATTTTATGTAACTTTCTACAAAATACAACAACTATACTTCCACAACAGTGGAACATTATTTAATACTAATAGCATGAGAATGGCTATCTGAAGTTCATAAAGCATAACGGTTATGTAAAGATAGAGTGTGTGTTAAAGAATGGGAAAAGTAAAATTTGAATAAATAATCAATGAAAGATGAGAAGGAATAAAGAAATATAAAATAGAGGATGCTAGTGAAGAGCAAAAGGAATCAAAGTTATCAGATATTAATTAATATTATTAGATGAAAGCAAAATAACAAATAAGAATAAGAAAAAAGAGAGAAATTAAGAAAATAAATACAAAAAGAAAATACAGAAAAAGAGGGGAAAAAAACAGTAGGATAAAAAAAAAACCCAAGATGGGAAAAAGCAAAAGCAAAATAGCACAAAATAATAATAATAATCTATAATCCTTTTCAGGATCTGCAGGCTTGGAACCCAGTAAGGCACAATCTCTGCACTTAGCATTATGGCTTGTATGTTTGTGAGCTGCCTCCCCCACTCCAGAAGCCCATCTATCATACATCCCAGATTGTGGCAACCACTGAGGTGAAGCCCTGTCTTTCCTCTTGCTGGTCACCAAGACAACAGTCAGACCACTGGTCTCTGCTGTATACCAGCAGTTAACCAGAGGTTCCAGCAGAGTGTGCTGTACTTAATGTCAACACTTGGAGCTTCAGCCATCTCCAAAAGACACACTTACCATGTCTTGTTTCTCACTATAGAGAGTACGGGTCATGTCATTTCTGCCTGAGTTTAAACTTTTCAGGGGTTCTGTATTTAGCCCACACCCTTTCCTTGGCTCTCTCACACAGTGTCTCTGTGAAGGTGTCTTGGTTACTTTTTACTTGTTGCTGAGACAAAATACCTGACGCCCAAAATTAAGGAAGGAAAGGTTTATTTAGCTTGCAGTTTTTGGAGGTTTCAGTCCACAATCAGTTGGCTCCAAGGCCGGGTGGCATGGCATGGGGACAACACTTCAAGGCAGCAGCCCTGCAAAAGCAGCCAGAGTAAAGAGTGGGGCCAGAGCAAGCCTCTTCTCCTCCTTTATATAGTACACAGGACCCCCCCCCCCAGGGTGGGTGTAATTTCAAAAACATTCTTGTCTTTGTACAGGATGAGAATGTTTACAAAGTAAGACCCTTGGCTCCCTGCTGAGTCTCTCAGTTAAACTTCTGACCTCAAATTGTAGCAATGACCAGGTAACTGTGCTCTACACCCCGGCATATAGAGCTGCTGAGTTACTTAATTAAGCTGCAAGACTTCTCAAGTTGACACAATGTATAAACCATAACAGAAGGCAATGGGAGAAACCTTGAAGTTGCGTTGTTCTATGGCTGACTTAAACAATTAATCCCTTTCCAAAATGGTGACTTATTAAACAGTTTCTGACAGCATTCTGGGTGCTTCCCGTGGTTTCTTCTCTTTCTCCAATCTGCTATGAAGAAGTCACTTTCAGAGCAAAATGCCACACTAATTTTGTAGTTTACTATACTCTCAGCTTTTCTTGGAACTAGCAATAATGACTATTTCTGTAAATTTTCCCTGAATCTAAAAACCCTCCAGCATTATCTCATCTCCTTGATTTGGAGTCAGCAGGTGGTGGCTGGGCTAAAGTATGGAATCCATGGACACAGAGTTGGATTGGAGCCACACATGACTTTGTTTTCTATGGCAGTCTTGCTCAGATGTCCTTAGGGGCACAGCTTCTGGACTTGTACATACTTCTAAGGATTTTCTACTCTACTAGTAAAAACCTTGAACATGGATTTAAAAAGTACATACACAATTTACTATATATGCTATATATAAATAATTTACAATATATACTATATATATAACATATATAGATATAGATATATAGATATTAGTCCTCCCTCAAAAGATCATGTGGTTGAACTCTTCATTTCTTATTTGACAGTATTAGGAGGTCTGGGAAAGTGGTTCAATCAAGAGAATAGAACTCCTATAAATGTCACTAGTAGCCATGGAAATGTAGCCCTAAGGAGACACTTTGTTCCTTTTCTATTTGAGGTTGGAGAGAGACAGCTATCTATGAGGAAATAAGCCCTCACTAGACACCAAACCTGCAAGCACTTTCCAAAACTGTGGAAAAGAAATTTCTGTTATTAACATCACATAGTCCATGGTGATTTGTTTCAGAAACCTAAATGATCCAAGATAATGTATCTGAAATTTAAACTTGAGTGCTTTCTTTGGAAGGACAAAGATACGTGTGTTAGGTTGTAAATAACAAGTATAACTAACAGGAGCATGTAAATAAACAGTACCTGTGCTATACTACAGAAAACCAAATTGAAATTTATATTTCTGCAGTGAAGTTGCCTGACCATGGACTACAAAGTACTTATAAACTGTTTGCTCAAAAGATGAACAATTTTATCTGAAAAGAATCTCCACAAATCTATGATCATTACAGTTCAACCTGCAGTTCCATTTCAGAATTTTTCCAATATCTCACAGAATTTTCACAATGAATCAAAAAAGATTAAATGAATCAGCAAAATATTATATTAGTAGCTATTATGTTATCTAACAACACTTCTTAGCTTATTAGAGATAAAGTATGATGCACATATATTAACACTATGAATTCTTTCTCTTGTAACTTTTTACTGAGACTAGATCAAAATATGTATGAAAGCTACAACCTGTCTATAAAATTTGTAAGTTTGGTGAGTTTTCTGTAAGTTTCCCATCCACAAATGACTCATTGGACCCTTGCTAAATATAAATGAAAATTAAGTTTAATAATCCTGAATTTATGTATAAGGACTAAATATATCCTACCATATTTGGTTTTCAAAATCATAAATTATTTGTAAAAATAATAAGGTTGATAGATGATAGTAGTGTGTATTGAAGAAGGAATATGTTCATATGTTTTAAATTTGACACTGCTGATATTGATTCCTAAAGCACATGAAAGTGAGTCTGTTCAGATTTGCATAATTTATTCCAACAACTTTTGCTAAACTTGCATATCTGTTTGTGTATGAAGGCCACCTGCCTTATCCTCTGTCTTCATATATGTAACCAAGTGAATTGTATAGGGTGTTCCTTCAGATATACACAAATAAAAAGGACTAGATAGGTGCTATTTTGGCAGCTATATTTCACAGAGAAAACAAAGTGAGAAGGAATATTTATTAGAGATGTTCAAGCTTTACATGCAAATGAAAGGAATGACAATGGTCCCTGCAGATATTTTCATCCACTTTGCAAAGATCTTGCTAATAGAGCCCCTGCATGATGCTGGGTTTTCTACTGGCTGTCACTTGTTAGCCATCAATGTTCTTCTGAATCTTTTTAGTTTAAATGAGAGGCTGTTTCCAAGGTTAAAGCATGTTCCCTGGCACCCAATATCTACTAATTCGGTAACATGAAGTCTCTCATGTCAATGTCAGAATGAAGTTTTCAACTCAGAAACTACTGAGACCCAGTATGATAGCTCATCATAGGACCTTCACTGAGACTGTATCACAGTTGAAATTCTTTTTCTGTCAGTTCCTGCTTCGTTTTCTTCTTCTAATAAATGTTGATCCCACAACTATTTCCTACTATCTGTCAAATGTGATAAACTCATTGCAAACAGATTCATATAGAAGCTGGGTTGCATGTATAGCTATTTATTTTCTCAGACAGAGAGCTTCAGGGTCCCCACAATAAAAAGTTTAAACCTCGAAGTTATGAGAAATCAGAGAAAATTTATTTTCTCTGATGCTAACAGTATTGGTTGTTCTTTTCAAAGTAACATTCTGTCCATCTGACACATTATTCTACAATTCTGAAAATCTCACTGAGCATTAACAAAACTCTTGATACTTAGATGCCATAGTGATAAATACTTCGTGGGTACTTTCCTACAGTATTCCAAACTTACTAGTTCTTTTGCTATATTAAAATCGAGCCCAAAGATATACATAATCCTACTTAATTTCGTCCCTTTTTTTTTTTTTTTTTTTTTTTTTTTTTTTTTTTTGCTGTACTGGGGGTCAAACTTGCAATGTTGCATCTGCCAGGCAGGCACTTAAGCCACTGAGCCAAACTCCTTGCCCTAATTTTTTTTAGGCAGAGTTGCACTATGTAGTTCAGGCTGGCCTTGCTCACATTGTAGACCAAGCTGGCCTCGAACTCACAATGCTTCACCTACCTCAGCCTCCAGAGTGTTGAGATTAAAAGCATGCACCACCATGCCCAACTTCTTTCCTATTTTATATTATTAGGAAAAGCAGGCAATGAAATGCACATAGTTAATAAATATGAATAAAAAGAGAGATTTGGTTTTGGAAAAAGGAAAGTTTTACTGAAAATAAAGCACATGCACTGAACCCTAAACCAAAGAGTTTGGTAGACATGGAAATTGAAGTGAGAACTTCTTTAAGGACCATACCTGGTCACATATGTAATGTGCAACATTTCAAAGAGTTACAGGTGGACCCACTTCAATGAATAGAAGGATAAATTTGAGAGGTATATAATTCTTTTAATCAATTTCAATATTGTAATAGGATAATCTGTGTATTATTTTTAAAAAGAGGAAAATCACCTCAATTTATTTGCTGTTTTAATTTTTTAATTTCATCCAGTTTATTGGAATTCTTCCTCCATCAGCTAGTAAACTATACTAGGGTATCAGAGTAAAGACGTTAATTGTTAGAATATTTAGATGAAGTCATAGTAGGCCACCAACTATGTGAGAGAAGCTAATAGTGGGCAAAATTTTACTGATTACAAGAATTAAATACTGGTGTAGACTCTGATTCTAACACAAAAATATTCACATATAAAATTGCAATAGTTACTTAACATGATCTACACTTGTCCTTTGAAAAGAATTCACACAAGCATGAATTATCTAGTCAAGTGAGCAGTGACATTGGCAAGACTAGGTACAAAGAAATGTGGATTTCCTGGAATACAAGAGTGTCTGCTTCCAGAGACACTCAACTTTTTTGTGCAGTCTCCATTTTATGAGGAGACCAGATATAAACCTGGGTTGAAAAAGTGAGCAGAAGAATTTAAAAGTGTGTCAAGTAGTAAGGCTGTAGGAAATAACAAATAGAGAGGGAATGTTGAAGTAGGTAGCAAAAGTTCACAAAATCAAAAAGTAAATATAACATTGAAAAAATTACGGAGTTGGAAAAAAGAAAAATAGAATCCAGGATCCCTCCTTGAACAAGGATCACATTCTGATGAAATCAGTTAGTTTCTTACTATCAGTCAATAAAGTTTTATTCATTGTCTCTTAATAAAACTATCAATAGAAGTGCAAGAGTAAACTGTAATTTATTTACATGCAAGCCTTTTTATTTGTCAGAACCTCTCAGTTTAAAATTATTTCTTTTTAAAAACCTAAGCAATTATTTTGTCACTCAAAGCATATTTTGAATGTAAGACAGCAACAATTTGTTATTCTCAAAAATAAAATGACAATATTTTAGATATATGGGAAGGGTTATAGACTTGACTTCGTGTAGCATATTTCATTTATATGAAGAACTGTCTGGTTGAAAATGCTGCAAGTCCCACATAAAGTCACATAGTGAGAGGCCTTACTTTACTTAAGACTCAATCCTTCCAATGCCAAACCAAAATTTTTCCTCAAAACAACCTTGTGTGTGTAACATACCAGAAAATGACAGTTAATGATTTGGAAAATTCAAATTTTAATCAAATTTATTGTTTGCTCTATTTCCTCCCTACATTATTCCTCCTATTCTTAAGAGGATCAGCATATTTAAAGGGTATTAGATTAAAGAAACACTTTCCACATTAATAACTTTTTCATTTATTTGCTGTATTTATATATATTTACATATATAACCTAAGCGCTTTATATTTTCAACATCAGTGTTATTCTGACACAAAACAAAAGTTTATTGAAAAGATTAAAGTGGTCCTGCTGCAGGTAGCATAATAACAGTGTGTACTAAGTGTTCACTTAATCTGAGCTGACAGGATTATTAAAAGTCTTTTTAAAAGACAGTAGAATATTTTAAATGAAACAAACTGGATTCCAAAACTTTTATTTTATCCTACTTCTAATTTAATAAATGGGTACTTGTAATTCAAGGAGCACAGTCATTAAGTTGCTTCTTTCTGTCCTAAAACCACAAAGTATTTATAGTGGCTATGTTTTATTGACTGAACGCTGGAAGAAAAGCATTGTGAGCTCCTCCTTAATGCATAAGTGAGAGGAAACATTTATAATTTTTAAATATTAAATGTGACTTAAAAGTATTCTATTTTGGTGCAGACATTCGTGTTTTATTACTTTGAAATTCTAATATCACAACAAGACTTACTTTAGTGGGTATAATCTAAATC